>APFE031354509.1:0-30131 GCA_000404065.3 Pinus taeda | reverse complement strand
TACAAGAATAGGTGATAGATGTATGAGGAATACTTGAATATTGCCTCCCTCTTCAGTCTTGACAATTGATCATGTATCTTATTGGCAATATATTTGGCATAATTGTACTTCATAGCAGGGGGCTTCACAAGGCCATATGAAGAGAGCATGACCAGCACAGTTAGATCAACATGCTTACTTGTGGTGAACCCCAGCACAAAGGTTAGCATATCTACCAGCAGCTTGCCAACCTTATTGAAATCTGCATAAGAAAAAGGAGGTGGCCCAGAAGGTTGGAAGTCTGCCTTCATGAATTTCCTGGCTATTGTAGCAATGTCTGTGCTAGAGAGCTTGGAGCCCTCATCTAGAAAGTAGTTCATGGAGAAGGGGTATAGCAGCTAGATCTACTTGTAGTTCAGCATTTGGTTGATGGAATCTAGTGTTATATAAAAGAGGATGCTCCCAGATGGAGACTTCACAGCTTTGAGTTTCTGGTCATAATTTTCTACACAGAGGTGGATGACTTTAGGGAAAATGTTCACAGAAGGCAGAAAGTAGGTGGGCAGATTGGATTCCCAGATGCCATACAGGTCGCTGTTGTCCAAGTGATTGTTTCTTAGCTGGCAATATGTTTGTAAGTGATTCCTCTCTGCCACAAAGTCTGTAATGAGGGCATCACTGTCCACCAGTGGCATAGCTTCCAGTTCTTTGTTAGCTGGATTTATAGGAGCTACATCCAAAGCAGCTGGAGTGGCCATTGTCTGGTTTTATCTGGATGTTTTACTAGATTTTCAAGCTTGATACAAATGCTGAGGAATGCTTGCTAATCTCTATTTTGCAGTGAGCAGCTTGGCAGTGTAAGGAGGCTTTTACAGGCTTAATGAACTGTGGGGCACTCTGTTTTGAAGAACCAGAGTGTGTTGAGCTAATTAGTTGGTTACTTGCAGGGAATTTCTTTAGCAGGGGTGAGGAAACTGCTAAATTAGTTTTCTAGCTGGTAGCTCGGCTCCTTCAATTGCTTTTTGTCGTAAAATTGTGAATTCTACAGAGGGGCACGAGTTTCTTCAATATTTTTTGTTGCGCAGGGGTTTTACTGGCTTCTTAAGTAAATTTCAGTGGTCAATTTATCAATGTGGAGCTTTTGACAGAGTTCTTTATGCAGGAAATTAGGATAGCAAAGGAGAACAGTGGGTAAAGAGGACACCTGTGGAAAATACCTGGTTTTTATGGCGTGGGAGGCGTTTGCACCGGTCGAATTGCAGGCACTCGGGTTGATAATGGAGGCGGAAACAACTTTGGTGGGTGGCTTTTGAGTTTTGGCCGTTGCACGTCGAGTTTCGCATGCAGAGGAGCTCCGGAAATAGTAAAAAACAATGAGAAATAATGGTTAATTCTCGCCTTTTTATGCATTTTTGGCATATTGGCGCCTTTTTGGTGATGATGTCATGTTGTCGTCATCATGGGTCTAGGTACGGATGGGTGACGTGGCAGCTGATGTGGGTGCCCAGGTGGCAGTGACACGGTGGAAGGGTGGACAGGGTGACGGGTGACATGGATGCGACGTGGAGGCATGGTGGCGGCAAGGATGGGTGACATCATGCTGACGGGGGCGTGACGTCAGCGCAGGGAGGAGGTGGTAAGTGGTTTCCCCGGAAGGGCTGAGGGTGGTAAGTGGTATCGAAGGGGGGCCAGCGAACACCCCAGGAGGCCGATGTGTGGCGGGGGTACGACGACAATACCGCCCATCCCCCGGACGCAAAAGGTCGGGCGGCTTGTGTATAAGATTGACCGCCCCCCGTTGGATGGGCGGAGCGGATGATCATGCGGTGGGCGGCAATTATGATATGACGCGGCTTATGCAATGGGGACCCGCCGAATATTTTAATTGATTTAATTAACTCGAGCGCGGGGGTGGGTAGAAACTTTAGGATTTGGGTTTTATGGGTTAGGAGCGTCATTTATTAAAATGTTTTTATTTAAAAAAACTTTGTAATAAAGTGGGTTTAAGGCGGAAAAAGGGGTGCATGGGTTAATGAGGGTGGGGTTTCAAATCTTTTGGGTTTTCACCATAGTTTCCTGAAAGAAGCCATAGTTTAGGGACAAAGGGGTTAATACCAACCCTAGATAGGTTAATATTTCCCCAAAGAAGGGTTATATAGCTATAGTGCTAGGGGGAGGGTTTTTATAGATATTTTTTGGGAAATTTTTCATAGATTCTAATAGAATTAGGGAAAGGGGGAAGTTAGGGAGCTAAATAGTACATTAGTGGTTAATATGGCTTTATGAGGTGAATGAAGGGGTAAAGCTAAGTTCTAATAGGTAAAACTTAACTTAGGATTTTGAGGATAAATGAAATGATGAAAAAGATGTTTTACAAAAAAAATGTGGCTTCTTTGCATGTTTGAACTTCATGGCTTGACCAAGTAGTTTGTCATGAAATGAAGTGGAACTGGACACCTGAGCAGATCTCAAGGCCCTTGGGGGTGTTAGTAAAATGAAGCTTGGGGGAAAATAGGGAAAATTAGACATGCTTCCAATGCCTATCCTCCACTCTCTGCTTTTGATGCCAATACCCTGAGTGGCATGAGTTTCTTGCACTTAGTAAGCCAATTGGTGATGGCCCTCCATTTCTGCAACCTTGCACTACTTACCCATCCTAGGAATCCTAACATTTTTTCTTCATTTAAAGTGGGTGCACTTGAATTAGCAGACCCTGATTGTCCTCTTTTTCTTTTGACTGCCCTCCTATCTAAAACCTACCCTTATTTCTTCCAAGGCCCCAGATTAAGCAGTTGGGCACCTTTATTTCTCTACCTAGCTAGTCATCTACCAAGCTTGAGATGTTTGGTCAGGGAACATTCTCTATTCTGCAGCAAGAAATTTAACCATGGCATGGTCCAGTTTAGACTATTGGGCCATCCATCAAGTATGATTAGCATCAGTATTTGCAGAGCATGATACTGGCCAACAGATAGTAGTGGTATTTTGACTGGCCACTTTCCTAGTCTTTAGTTTGGGGTTCATTTTCACTTTTCTCTTGACCACTTGATTTTCTTGCCTTTTGATTATTCTTTTAAGGCATACCCTCTTTTCATTTTATAATTTTCATAGTATGTACACAAAATATGGAACCTTTGCAGCCTGCAATGATGAACATATTTAGCCCTTCCACTGTCAATCATGAAAGATGAAACCTATTGGTATAGGAACCTAACAGTGGCTCCACTTGGGGATGGGTTTTCCTGGTGGAAAGCCAAGAACAGCAGGTCAGATGGCCTTATTTTCTTCCTCTCACTGTAGTGAATTTTCTCTAGTATTGCCACCTTTGATCTGCAGCCAGTGAGATGGTATGCAGTGTCTCATGACCTCTTTAGAGAAAGAATTAATATTTCACGACTTGCTAGCATGTATCACTGCCTATCATTGGTTTTCTATTCTGAAGACCTTGCTCACTTTTGTTCATTTGAGCTTTTTCAAGTATCTATGTCATTTTGATATGGTTTTGTTGATCATTCTTCAAAATCTGTTGTATTTTCTCTTCTATATATCTACTGTAAAAAAAGAAAAAATGCTTGAAAATATAGACATTTATGTACAATATCGGGCTATCCTATGCTCATGAATCATAGTAGTGCTTGAGCATTCTCCCATTCACTGGGCCTTCATCATTGTTTGACTCATCTAGACTCTTGAGAAAGAAAGTATTGTTACCTTGCACAACTTGAATTACAAATGGCCCTTTCCACAGAAAGTCAAACTTGCCATGCTTTCCTTTGTCTTCCCTCCTAGAATCCCATTTCAATACTTTGTTGTCTATGAAAAAGTCCTCAGCCTTTGTTCTTTTGTCAAACACCTTTTTAATCTTTTCCTATAGAACCTGGGTTCTATGATACACTTCTTCCCTTGTTTGTTGTAAGTGAATTGTTTGATTGATCCTTCTCTGGATATCATTGCGTTCAGCCTGTATTTCCTGCAGCAATTTGATCACAGGGATCCCAAGGGATGATGGGAACACAACTTCCAGGCCATATACCAACTCATATGGGCTAGTACCAATAGATCTTTTAGTGGTCAACCTATCTGCCCATAGTGCATTTACCAGCTTCTTATGCCAATTCTTTTTTTTTCCTCCAAGACCTTTTTAATGATGTTGATTATGCTTTTATTGGAGGACTTAGCTAGGCCACTGCCTTGAGGGTAATAGGCTGTTGAATGACATAGGGTGATATGATATTTGTGACAAAAGTTGATCATTCTCTTGGATTTAAAGGCAGCTACATTATCTGTTATGATCTTCTCTGGGCAGCCAAATCTAGACAAGATATTGGTTTCTAGGAATTGTATGATAATTGAATCATTTGCTTGTCTACAAGGTATGGTCTCTATCCATTTGGTGAAGTAATCAGTAGCTGTCAGGATCCATCTATGTTGGCCTGAGGATGAAGGGTGAATTTCCCCAATGAATTCTAAGCCCCATTCTTGAAATGGTTTTTCAGTTGAAATGGGCCTGAGGGGCAAGGGAAGTAACTTCTTCTTCCCTTCAAAGTTATGACATTTATGACATGACATTACAAACTCTTTTGAATCAATAAACAGGGAGGGCCAATAAAATCCAGCCCTCATGATTTTATCAGCTGTGGATTTCCAATATAAGTGCCCTCCACAGTCTCCTGCATGAAATTCTCTAAGGACCTTATCAGCTTCATCTGAAGTCGGGCAGTTGAGCAGGACACCTTCATGATTTCTCCAAAATAAAACATTGTCTATGATACAAAATTTTGCAGCCTTCAATTTTAGAAATCTGTTCTTGGTTCTGGATAATCCTAGAGGAGCTTGCAGGTTTAATAATACAAAACATATGTCAGCATACCAAGGTGATTGTAGAAAGGCTTGATTGATCTGTGGAGTCACCATCTCCTGTTCGTTATCCAGTTCATTGATGTCAAGAGCTTGAAAATTAGTCTCAGTCATTAGTTTAACTAGCCCTTGTCCTTTTATAAGTTTTGTTGGTTTGATTTCTATATCATATTCCAGGATATTGGCAATCCATTTGCCCCTCTTGCCTTCCATTCTCTCTTGAGTTAAGATATCTTTGACTACTGCATTGGGCACATATGCGATTATGTGAGAGTATAGGATGTAAACTCTGAAATCCTTTATGGCTTTTACCAGGGCATATGCTTGCTTTTCCATGATTTTGTACTTGAGTGGGGCATCCCTAAGGGCTCTACTGAAAAAGGAAATAGGTTTTTCACATCCCAAGTCATCCTTTTGTAGTAGGACAACAGCAATTGTATTTTCAGAGGAAAAGGAGAAGATTATAAAGTCTCTATCAAAACTAGGGCTTGTAAGCACAGGTGTTTTTGTCAGGGCTATCTTGATTTCTTAAAAAGCTTGTTTAGCCTCAATTGTCCATTTGACCTTGGCATCTTTCTTGAGCATATTGCTCAACAATCTTATTAGCTCAGCCAAGTTGGGAATAAATCTTCTTAGGAAATTAATCTTCCCCAAAAAGGCTTGTAATTCCTTGATGTTTCTTGGATGGGGGACTTGCAGTATAGCCTGAATCCTATCAGGGTCAATTCTTATGCCATCTTTTGAAAATTATATGACCAAGGAGTTTGCCTTCTTCTAGGCCAAATAGTGATTTCTTTGGGTTCAAAGAAATGCCATACTTCTGCAAATTAAGAACACTTGTCTGAGGTGTTTTTAAATGCTCCTGGTCTGATTTTGAGAAGGCTGTTAGATCATCAAGGTATATGACTAAGAAATCATGGATTTCTTTGGAAAAGGCTATATCCATTGCCCTTTGAAATGTGGCTCCAACATTCTTGAGTCCAAAAGGCATTTGGGCATATTTGAAAGTTCCCCAAGGTGTGGTGAAGGCAGTTTATCTTGGTCATCTGGGTGGACTAAGATTTGATTGAATCCTGAGAAGCCATCCAGTAATGAGATCCTTGAAGCTCCCACCACCCTTTGTAAGATGTGATCCATTTTTGGCAAGGGGTAGTGATCTTTGAGAGAGACTTTGTTTAAATTTCTCAGATCCACACAAAGTTTTATCTCCCCAGTTTTCTTTCTTGTAGGTACAAGGTTGGAAATCCATTCAGAAAACCTTATGGGAGTAATGATCCCAACGTCATACATTCATTTTACTTCCTTTTCTATTAGGGGAAGAAGTACTAGATTAACTCTTCTCAGTTTCTATTTAAAGGGTTTTTGGTTTTCTTTCAGAGGTATTGTGTGTTGGATAACTATAGTATCATAGGATTTAAGGTCATCATAGCTCCAGGCAAACACATCCTGAAACTCTTTGAACGGTTTGATATATTCTGATTTCTTATTAGGAGTTAAGGTTCTAGAAAGCTTGATCATTTTGGGATTTCCAATGGTCCCAATGTTACACTCCTCTATTTCTGCATTGATGGGTTGCATCTTTGGTTTCTTAGAGAGATCATTTGAATAAAAAATGTCTTCTAAAGGAGCAAGACCTGTAGGCAAGAAATTGTCTTTTAACTAAATTACTTCCATTTCTTCCTCATTAATTTCATCAAGATCTGTTATCTTTAGTTTCTGTAAATTGGCAAGGTCAAAGGTTGTAGGATGTAATATCCTATCTGTTGTTTCAACTGATATACTTGTGTCTAGTTCATCCTTTTGGTTTTGATCCTCCCTAATGTTTGTGTCAATGTTTAAGTTTGAGAATTCCTCCTTCATGGTTAAAAAATTGTTTATCTGAGTATCATTCTCAAATACTTGCCAATTATTTACATTGTCTGGGACAGAAGGCCTGTGTTTGATCTCAGTAGTGAATTGGTGGTTAGGCCCAAAACGAAGTTTACAGGTGCTTGCAAAGGTTGCCAGACTGTGAGCATGCATGTTGTGGTTCCTAGGTATTTTGGTGAGCTGATATTCTAGGAAGTTGTTGAGCAAGTTTGTTACTGCTAACCTATAAGAACTTAACCTGGGATCATTTGTGATAAAATTTCCCTTTATCTATTGGATAATTAGGTTTGATTCCCCCAATATGGAGACTTTGGTTACTCCTAGGCTCTTAATCAGTTTGAGACCTAGTAAGAGGGCTTCATATTCTGCCATGTTATTTGTGCATCTGAAGTTCAGCTTATATGCATGACCTAGAGCATGGTCATTTTGTGTATTGTGTATCCATACCCCTGCTCCTGCTCCTAGCTTATTTACTGACCCATCAAATTCTAAATACCATAGGGTTTCTTAGTCAATGTTGGTTTTAATGGACTTACAGATTTGTTCAGTGGGCAAGTCTAGTTTTGGTGATTCTTGTGACTTGTTAGCATACTCTGTTGTTTTGATCAGATCAGTGATCTCTTGTTCTGCAACAGTGGATTGTTCATTCATATGCCTGGTTTCCTTTGTTTCTAGGAGATGGAGCTCAGTTTTGGGACATATATCAGCATTGTATAGTATGAAGGAGTCCATGTCTGAATGGATGGAGTAGATTGGGAAGTTTTGGGGCTTTTCCTGGCTGCTGACCACATATTTCATGAGTGTCTCTCTATACAGTCTCTTTGGCTAGCCAAAGACTGAAATTGTGGCATATGACATGTCTAGTTGGAAAGATGCTTGGAGTTTGGCACTCCAAGATCTTGATAGGAGCATACCATATTTAGGTGGAATGTCAGCCACTACTACATCCATTAGAATTGTTTTGGCTGGATACTAGATTAGGGATACACAGAGGTCTTTGATCAGGCCTAAACATCTTACCTGGATGGAATCAAATGAAAATAAATCTCTATAGGGTCTGGTGATGTCTAATCCAAGTTTTTCCATTACTGATTTAGGCATTAGGTTATGAGAGGCCCCTGAGTCAAACATGGCATTGTGTAATACTTTGTCATGAATGTTTAGGCTTACATAGAATGGAGGAGTTCCTCCATCCCCTGATTTGCCATTGACTTCTGAGCCAAAAATCAGTTTTGGCTGGTCATCCAGAATGTTGACTGCATCCCTATTTTCTGGTACTTGCAATGATCTATTAATTTGTTGTCTGAAGACCTCGTGTTTGTCTAGTTCAGACAGAGGGATTGCAATTTTTAGTTTTCCAATTTCTGTTTCAAGATTGAAAGGTTTTTCTATCTGAATTTTTACATTATGAGGAGCAAATTTTTCCTTTTCTGCTAAATTTTGCGTGAGCATATCCTGATCAGGCATATTGTTTTGGGGTATGTTTGGGTTGGCTCTGTTTTCTAGAGGTTTGCCCAAAATTTCTATTGGAAGAAGTGATGTGGGTGTAGGTTTTACTAGGGGCTGTATATCAGATACATCTTCCACTGTAACCTCTTTGTGGGTTTTTTTATCTGAGGACTCTCTTAACACAGCTTTATCACTAGTTTTCTTGGGCAGTTTGGTGTGTGTTTGTTTGGTATTCTCAGCTGTATCTATGGTTCTACTCCTTAACTTGTATTGTTTGTTTACTTCATAGACTACTGTGTCATACCCTTCTCTGAAATCAAATGACTCACCAGATTTTGCTTGGAACTTTTTGTAGTCTTGGGCCTGTTGATCATCTTGTGTTAAGAATACATGTTCTTCACTGTCCAGACCCATTAAATTGATGTGGGGATCTTCTATTTGTTCACTAGTGGTTGAGGCTTCTACATAATTTTCTTGAAATGGAGGTCTGATGTTTGGATCAGGACTAGTTTTCCCAGCATTTGGGTTTTGGTTTTTTCTAAAATTTGGATTCCTAGTTGTGTTGCTTGTTTGTCCTTCCCAAGAGGACTTTCTCTCCATGGTCTCAACTCTATCTCCCAACCTTTCCATACCCTTCATGATTGCATCTAGTTTTTTGTCAAAGGTTGAGGGTTCCTCTTTGAACGTTATTCTTCTCTCATTTTTTGCTCTGGTTCTCTTGGCAATCAGGTTTGCCTCTACACTTACAGCTATATTCTGCATGTCTGCAAGACTTGGAGGTGCTCTTTCTCTTAATTGATATGCCATGTCTGGGTCAAATCCATCAGGAAATTTGATCAATGCTAGATCAGGAGGAGGTCTCATGTTTTGAGGGATAGCATTATATACATTGTTGAACCTAGCACAGTAGTCTTGAACTGTCTCTTGTGGGCCTCTTTTCAAATTATCATACTCCACTAGTATGTGAAGGGGGTCCTTCTTCTTTTCCCACCTGTTTAAAAAACTTAGGTATAAGGCATCAGGATTGACTATAGAGTTCGCAGCCAGAGACCTGAACCAATTCCTTACATCCCCTGTCAAACTTTGCACAAAAAATTTCATTCTTACATCTTCATCATCTATTTCATAGTTCTCAAAATAGTCTTGCATCCTCTTAGTATGTTGCTGGGCAGTGTAAGTGCCAGTTCCATCAAAGTAAGTGATTTTCCCTTGATAGTCTTGGGGCATTTCCTCTGGGTTTGCATGCAAGACTAAAGGAGCATATCTAGCCATGTTTGCAAGGATAAAAGGGGCAGCAAGAAGGAGTGGGACAGCAGGGACAATAGGGATAATAGCAGTGAGGTGTGTTGGGTATGGGGGAGTGGGGAAACTACCTTGGGATGTGGATGAAGAGCTAGGATAAGATGGGGTAGGGTGAGGATGAACTGATGCTTTGACAGGAGTGGGAATATAGCTCTGCTGATTTGGCTCAGTATCTGAATCTGAGAGCTCCCTTAGCTGCTCTTGTTTCTTTAAGCTTTTGGGGATTAAATTGGGGTTTTCAAAGATAGTTGGGGGATTAGGGTCAGGATTGGACCTAGTGTAATGAGATTTCTTCTTTGGAGCCAGCTTCTGGGCTTTCTTTCCTTACTATCCTATGATAGGACCTTCAAACAGGAAGCTTCTTTCCTTTCACTCGATATTTTGACATAAAGTCCCCAGCGGAGTCGCCATTGATGTTATCACTCAGGTTGTTCCCTGCTTCCTAAAGGGAATACGGCTGAGGTAACTTCTGACCAATCTTTTAGCTACAGGTCCTAGCCTACCTGCAACCAGAGAGGGCTCTCTCTTTATAGTTTAGCTTTGTTTGATGAATGTTTTAGGCTAGTTATGATGCACTATTTGTTTTGAATTTAGTGGGTTGGTGAATTCATATAGAACTGAGATATAGATTACAGGACAATTTGTTCCATCGGGCAATGGAGTTGAGGTATTTGTGCTTGTGAAAGCGGATTTATGAAAACAAAGCATTGCTGCAGAGCAAGTTAGGCATATGTGAAACAATTTATCAGATTTGTTGATGAAATTATGGAATTAGTGAGTGAAAGGTAGTTAAGAATCTTTCACTATGCTAAATGAAGAAACATGAAGGTATTGCTTAAGAGCAGTTAAGAATTCTTAAACAGTATTCACCATGACAGGATAAGTTCAGACATGAGTAATTAAGAATTCATATCTATGGCTAATCTAGAAGAAAACATATTTAGAAATAGATATTGAGCATAGGGTGTTTGAAACAAATCTTAGGCTATTATTTTTTTGTACTTACTAAGATTATGAAAACATAAGAGTTATGGAATACACAGAAAACACATACACAGTTAAGAGAAACTTATTGATTCAGCAAATGACATAGGAATTCTGCAACAAAACAGAGCTTTACATATCCATCTTCAGACAGCGTCGGAACCAGAAATCTCCATCAGCAATTTGTATTATCAAAAAGTCTCCAGAGTAAAACAGAGCTCTTCAGAAAGAATTACACTACAACCGACCCTCAATGCGTTATCTAAGGGGATATATATACAAAATAGGGTATAAAATATCTCAGTAGAGAGTTATTGTGCAATAAATTGCACCACCAACTCTCTTACAAAAAGTAAATGACAACATAAATATAGCATTTAATGCTGAGATAGCTGATATTTTTCTGTCAGACAGATTTGACTTTATGGCTCTAGAAAGTAGGTTGTAGTCGTGCCTTCAACTCCGCGTTAATTTAGCCTGCTGTCTGGGTGCATTGCTGAGTCACCTGTACGGCTGCTTGCTGTACCTGTATTCTGATCTGCCTGCTGACCTGTCTGCTGACCTGTAGACTTTGATTTTCTCAAAAAAGGCAAAAAGCAAAGTGGAATTATCTGAGCAAAATCTCCAGCATTGCTTGCCACCAATCAGCTGGGGGTAGCTGATTCCTCCTCATTTTTACCACTGTTTCATCTGCCTCTGTATGTCTGTAAAAGTTTGGAGGGACTTCGAACAGATGATTTATTTCATGTTCAATAAAGAACAGATTTTCCATCTTGTCATAGAGGGATTGCCCAGAGGGAGGCCCTGCTTCTTCTGTGGAGCTGTTGGATGCAGTGATCTGGTTTTCAACATAATTGTTGATCCTTGTCATATACTGATTATATGACAGCAGTTGTCCTGTGCCGACACTAGGCATGGCAGTCCTTTATCCTGTAGTATAGCCATTTTAGCTCTAAATTCATCTATCTTTGCCTTCATCTCCTGACACTTCCTCTCCAATGTTTGAGTAAAATTCCTCAAGGTCAATACCTTTTTGGCTGTGAGGATTGTATCTGTTCTACTGCTTATTTGTAGAGCAGCCAGTTCCTCACTAGTGCGGTTATTGAGGAAATGAATCATTTTGGTGGCCTGCTCGGGCATTATTCCCAGGGCTGTCCTGGCTCTCTCAATCTCCACATGAGCTACATCTATTAGCTCAACCTGTTCAAAAATTACCTGAATGGACCTCCATTGGTCCTGTATAGATTGGCCAATTTTGGCCCAAATAATCTTTATTTCTGCTAGGGTTTTACCTAACATCAACTCCTTTTCCAGAGTTTTCACTTTGGCCTCCAAGGCCTTTATTTCTCTTTGCTTTTCTGCCACTGTCATCTTTGATTTGTCATAACTGGCCTCCAGCTTGGCCAGTTTTTCCTTGGAAATATTTATTTCAGTGACTTGAGTTTCCAGCTCTTTAACAGCCTTCATCAACTCCTCCATGCCCATGCTAGATTCTGCTACTGCTGTTGCTTCTACTGTTGCTCCTGTTGCTGATGTAGCTGTAGTAGGTGTTGGAATAGCAGGAGGGGCTGTTGTTGCTTGTGTTGGAGGGGCAGGTTCAAGATTTGTTGAAGTTTGAGGGGGCTGGGAGGCTGATTCCTCTTGCTTGTCCTGCAGAGCTTTCTCTAATTCTGCCTCCATTTGTAGTATCCTTTGGTTCATAACCAGAAGCAGCTCCATAGCATTATCCACCTGCTTTTCTTGTGCAAGCTTTGCTGTTTCAGGATGAATGGTAGGAGGCAATTTTGCATGTCTTCTCAGTGCAGCAATATCATCCTCTTTCTTCTTCATAAGGGCTCTAACGCCCTTTGGGTCCTTTGGGTCATGTCCCAAATCAACAATTATGTCCTCCAGAGTATTTATTCTGTTGTCTTTTGCAGAGGAGGACAGCCTTTCAAAATCAAGCTGCCTGTTGGTGTTCTTCAAGGCTTCTTTTAGCTGATGGGCCAGCATTGCCCTGTCAGCAAGTGTTGCATACACCATTTCCCCAGTCTGTTTGTGCAGCTCAATCTGATCCATGGGGTGTATGTCTTTAGAAAAGACCTCCAGGTTTGTCCTGTAGTAATCTGTTGTGGTCTTTGGATGTGGGACTTTAGGCTTCAGATGAGTGAAGATCATCTTTTCTTCCTTCAGATCATAGGAAGCCATCAATCTTTGCTTTTTGGCTGGGGTTGTATTCATGAATTGCTCATGGAGCTGCACCCTTATCAACTCATTTTGTGCCTTGATGTCTTTGAAGCCTTCTTTAACTGTAGTTGGTTTCTTGCCCTGTTGTCTTGAGGAGGACACCTCTATGGTATGCTGTTGGGCCTGTTCTAGCTGAAATGAGCTAGTAGCAGTCTGTTGGCTTGTTTGCCTTTCTTTACTGCGGCTTTCTGCCAGTTCTTTACTTATGTCTCCTTCTTCTGCTTTAGGGTCTACCCTCGGCCTCTTGGCCTTTGGTTGCTGTGATGACCCTGTTGGAGGTGTGACCTCCTCTCTGTCTCTCTTCTTCCCTCTCTCATCATTGAGAGGAGTCTGCAAAACTAGGTTTTGAGTTTGTTCAGTTTGCTGTGGAGGGGCGTGCTCTGATTGCTAATCCTTTGATGTGCTAGGCTGCCCTGTCTCTACCTCTTGTTGTTCATCCATCTTCTCCTTTCCCTTTGCTGTAGTTGTTGTTGCTGGAGCTTGCTGGGTGTCCTGTGCAGCTGGAGCAGTAGAGGTGACTTCTCCTGCTTGGACTGGTTGCTTGAACAAGACCTGTTGACAAGAGTCTAAGTCAAGAGTTTTTTCCAAGTCCTTTACAGTCTGCTCCATTATTTCTTCCTCAGTCAATTCCTCTACTATTGATTCAGGCACCCATTCGTCTTCATTAGCAAAGTGTTGTATTTGTGGGATTGGGCAATGATTATAGGCTAGCCACCTAGACTTGACCCTTCTGGCACTGATGAAACCTTCAGGGTCATAAGGGACCCACCAAAAGCTTCTTTTGAATTTGAGCTGTTGTCCTAGTATTTGATCAGCTTCTTGCTAACCATCTTTTTTGTTCATGACAAATGGGCCTAGGTGGTCCCTGAAATTTAGGTTGGCTTTCTTCTTGGCACCGTGAAAGTGTGTCAGATCAGAGTTTATAAGCTGTTTGTAGTACTCCAGGGCAAATAGCCTCATAGGCACATATTTTTGGAGCCTGTAGCGACAGACCTCACAACCATAAATTCTGATGACAGTGTGATTTTGGTATAAGTACCAATCACCAATTTTGTAACTCTTGGATAGCTACAAGATTTTCTGCATATCCTTGGACAATCTGGTAGGAGGGGTCCTCTATAAGAGGCATGTTACTGGATACACAAACTGATCAATGAATTCACAGTATGAGTAGGGGGAACTCTAGACTTGGTGGAAGACTGAAGACCAGAAGATCACAGACCTCCTCTCACCCTGTGACTCTAGCTTCTTGATTGAACACTGGAAGCAATCTGTTTGGTAGTACAAGAATAGGTGATAGATATATGAGGAATATTTGAATATTGCCTCCCTCTTCAGTCTTGTTAATTGATCATGTATCTTATTGGCAATGTATTTGGCATAATTGTATTTCATAGTAGGGGGCTTCACAAGGCTATATGCTGAGAGCATGACCAGCACAATTAGATCAACATGCTTATTTGTAGTGAACCCCAGCATAGAGGTTAGCATGTCTACCAGCAGCTTGCCAACCTCATTGAAATTTGCATAGGAAAAAAGAGGTGGCCCAGAAGGTTGGCAGTCTGCCTTCATGAATTTCCTGGCTATTGCAGCAATGCCTGTGCTAGAGAGTTTGGAGCCCTCATCTAGCAAGTAGTATTGGATAAGGGGTATAGCAGCTGGGTTTGCTTGTAGTTCAGCATCTGGTTGATGGAATCTGGATTTATATAAAAGAGGATGCTCCCAGATGGAGACTTCACAGCCCTGAGTTTCTGGTCATAGTTTTCTACACAGAGGTGGATGACTTTAGGGAAAATGTTCACAGAAGGCAGGAAGTAGGTGGGCAGATTGGATTCCCAGATGCCATACAGTTCACTGTTGTCCAAGTGACTGTTTCTTAGATGGCAATATGTTTGCAAGTGGCTTCTGTCTACCACAAAGTCTGTCATGAGGGCATCACTGTCCACCAGTGGCATAGCTTCTAGTTCTTCGTTAGGTGGATTTATAGGCACTACATCCAGAGTAGCTGGAGTGGCCATTGTCTTGTTTTAGCTGGATGCTTACTGTATTTCAGGCGCTATGTGAATGCTGAGGAAATGGCTTACTGATCTCTATTTGCAGTGAGTAGTTTGGCAGTGCAAGGAGGCTATTACACGCTTAATCAATCTGTGGGGCACTCTGTTTTGAAGAACCAAAGTGTGTTTGAGCTGGTTAGCTGGTTACTTGTAGAGAATTCCTTTAGCAGGGGTGAGGGAACTGTTAATTCAGTCTTCTAGCCGGTAGCTCGGCTTCTTTAATTGCTCTTTGTGGAAAAATGGTGAATTTCACAGAGGGTCACGGGTTTCTTCGAGATTTTCGTCGCGCAGGGGTTTCAGTGGCTTTTTAAGTAGATTTCATTGGTGAATTTAACAATGTGGGTCTTTTGACTAAGTTCTTTATGCAGGAAAGTAGCATTGCAAAGGAGAACAGTGGATAAAAGAGGATGCCTGCGGCAAATACTTGGTTTTAATGGCGTAGGAGGCGTTTGCACCGGTCGAATTGGAGGAATTGCTGGTAGTTGGGTTGATATTGGAGGCGACAGTAACTTTGGCGGGTAGCTTTTGATTTTTGACTGTTGTAGGTTGAATCGGATGCAGAGGAGCTCCAGAAGTCGTAGAAAACAATGCGAAATAACAGTTAATTGACGCCTTTTTATGCATTTTTGGCATATTGGCGCCTTTTTGTGATGATGTCATGCTATCGTCATCATGGGCCCGGGTACGGATGGGTGACGTGGCAGCTGACGCGGGTGCCCAGGTGGCAGTGACACAATGGTAGGGTGGACAGGGTGACACAGTGGCCAATCGCGAGGTAACGACGTGTTAATTGCAGTGGGGACCCGCCCCAATAAATTAATTAATTTAATTAAAATTGGGCGCGGGGGGTAGGCACTTTAGGTTTTAGGTTTTTTCGTTTATTAATGTTTTAATAATAATAAAAAAACATTACAAACACAATTTAGAGAGCGGAAAGGGGTAAAGTGTTCTAGCAAGGGCGGGGATTTTGATTTTTTTACTTTTAACCATAGTTTTTTGCCAAACCCCATAGTTTTAGGATGCTTGAGGGTTAATACTAACCCTTGATGGGTTAATATTTCCCAAGGAAGGGATATATAGCTATAGTGCTAGGGGGAGAGTATTTATACATATTTTTTGGGAGATTTTCATAGATTCTAATAGAATTAGGAAAAAAGGGGGGAGTTAGGGAGCTACATAATACATTAGTGGTTAACATGATTTTGTGAGGTGAATGAAGGGGTAAAGCTAAGTTCTAATAGCTAAACTTAACTTAGGATTTTGAGGATAAATGAGATGATAAAAAAGATGTTTTACACAAAAAATGTGGCTTCTTTTCATGTTTGCACTTCATGGCTTGACCAAGTAGTTTGTGATGCAATGAAGTTGAACTGGACACCTGAGCAGATCTCAAGGCCCTTAGGAGTGTTAGTGAAATGAAGCTTGGGGGAAAATGGGGAGGTTAGACATGCTTCCAATGCTTGTCCTCCACTCTTTGCTTTTGAGGCCAATACCTTGAGTGGCATAAGTTTTTGCACTTAATAGGCCAATTGGTGATGGCTCTCCATTTCTGCAACCTTGCACTACTTACCCATCCTAATAATCCTAACATTTTTTCTTCATTAAAGTGGGTGCACTTGAATTAGCAGACCCTGATTTTCCTCTTTTTCTTTTGATTGTCCTCCTATCTAAAACCTACCCTTATTTCTTCCAAGGCCCCAGATTAAGCAGTTGGGCACCTTTATTTCTCTACCTAGCTAGTCATCTGCCAAGCTTGAGCTGTTTTGGTCAGGGAACATTCTCTATTCTGCAACAAGCAATTTAACCATGTCAATGGTCCAGTTTAGATTGTTGGGCCATCCATCAAGTGTGATTAGCAGCAGTATTTGCATAACATGACACTGCCAAATAAGCTAGTAGTGGCATTTTGACTGGCCACTTTCCTGGTCTTTAGTTTGGGGTTCATTTTCACTTTTCTCTTAACCACTTGATTTTCTTTCCTTTTGATTATTCTTTTAAGGCATACCCTCTTTTCATTTTTTAATTTTTTGTAGCATGTACACAAAATATGGAACCTTTGCAGCCTACAATGATGAACATATTTAGCCCTTCCACTGTCAATGATGAAAGATGAAACTTATTGGTATAGGAACCTAACACAGGTATGTCAATAGATTCCCTTAGATGGTTCGCAAACTCCTCTATGACATCTTCTTCAACCACATGGAAATCAAATTGAAACATGTAGAAGAAGCATCTCCATTCATTAGGATAATATTCATGATTTAGTGCACATGGGAATGGCTCATGCTGATCAAAATTATAGATTAGATGTTCAATGACACTTCCCTATTATTTTCGATAATATTAAATTCCCCAATTTGTACCCCAAAATTTATTCAAAGACTCATCATTTTCTTGACTATCTAAGGAAGAATGATATTCTACACTCAACATAAGGCCATTGGCGTATTGGTTAAGGCATTTGATTCGAGGCAAGGAGGTCGGTCAAACAATCTCACCTCCGCCAAAATTACACATTAGTGATATTTTTTTTTATTCCTAAAAATGGCATGGTTTGTTTTTATATGGAACCATTTTGGTAACCGTGTGCATGTTTGGTGTGAAAACCATTGTTTAAGTTTGGGCTGTATTGAATTGAATAGGTTGGTTGTATTAAATGGTAGAAGGTTGTTGTAACTGTTGTGTGTTGTATTAAACTGGGCGTAGTTATGGTACATGGGTTGGGCCACCCATGGAGTGGGCCAGCCATGTGGCCGGGCAGGTTCGATTCTCGCCGACCCATACATATTGCATGTGTTATGTTTGGTTTTGGTGGGGGTGTGGGCTGGGTCCACCGGAGGTGGCCCACCCACCGCATATATAATACAATGTCACGCATATGTTTTGTGGGTGGTTGGAGGGTTGGTGAGGGTCATGGCCCATTGACCCAAATTTAATTATTAAATTTATTTTGGGTTCGATGGGGGTGGTGGGGATCATGGCCCACTACCCAAATTAATAATTTTTTTGTTTTCTTTTTATAATAATAGTAATATTTTTTGAATTTGTCTAATATAAGAGATGTTAGACAAACTAAAGCGGCAACAATTTCTCCCTCTCTTAGGAGCTAGGTTTCATGCCCCGAGGTTGGTCAAATTGTATGACACTTAAACATGGCCCACAACCCAACTTTGACCAAAACTTTGACTGACTCGTTCTCCCTCATACAAGCTTGGATTTGAGTGTTGTTCGCACCTTTGGAATTAGGGCAATGAGCACTTCGATCTGGTGCTGATTTGGGAGCAATCTGACCACTTTGAATTTTGACCGTTTCAGAGACCTCTGGGACTTCTGCTTGTGTTTGGAGCCAACTGGATAAGTTGGAATATAAGGTTCATAGTGTAAGATGGAAAGTGGTAAGTATGGAATCAGAATATATGGAACATGATATTTAATTCAAGGCTTCATAAATAGTGCCCCTCCTATAACATTGGGGCATTAGGGGAGGTCCCACTAGACTATGATTGAATATTATCCCCCCATTTAAGGTGAGGGTCCAAAATCTTCGTCTAGCTCAACCAATAATCCATACCAAAATCCCAAAGTACAAACAAGCATAACCACCCGATTGAAAAATGAATAAAGTACCTTTTCGTCAAAATATTATCTTTGTTAATGTGCTCCTGTGAGATAGGTGAGAAGTCATATGGTTGATTGAAGTGGCAATGATTTATAGTGATAGGTTCATAGATTATGGTGGTTGTAAGGGATTTTCCAGGGATGCAAAACACAAGAATTTTTTTTTTCCCTATGGGTCACCCACTTTTGGTGGGTAATATAGCGTTCATCCCCTATAATCAAATACAACTAGGAAAGACAACATGGACGCTCATGTGACCGTCACTTATCTTCTATATATTAAAATACTTATTATTAGCCAACAAAGGGTAGTATATGTTAGGTTTTTATGGAGGAGGTTAGTATCTCAACCATATCTCTCTTTATATATTTGTATGTGTATGTATATAGTTTATTATGGTTTCTTTTATTTATAATTATATGATATTAATAATTGTAGTCACTAGATGAGGTGTTTCCCATAAAAAAAGGGTAGGAATTGGGCTGCAATTTACATAACAGTATCAATTAAATAACAAAATCTATTATATATATTTTCATCGTGTTTTTTACAAGATTAATGTCCAATTCTAACATAAATGCATTGAGGTTTCAACAATTCAGAAAATTGGTTTCAGCAAATAATCTATTTCGTCTAATTTCTAATAGAGGGATGTAACCGAATAAACCTACTTTATGAAAATTGGCATTGAAATATCTATCGGGTTTATCAACCACATTAATTATATTAATTTTTTTAATTAATTTTTATTTATTTATAAATCATATTGAGTTTTTATTTTTTACTTAATTTTAATGTTATTTATCAATTTTATATTAAAAGTAAAATAAAGTATATATCATTTTTTTATTACTTTTATTAGTTACTAAATAATTTGTGGTTTATTTTCATTATTTTTTAGGATTACAATATTTTATTATGATTAACCTAAAATAATTTTCTATATATTTCACGTGAAAAATTAAAATGGAATTGTTATTTTTAATTTATTTTTTTAGATTAATATCTATATATTTATGAATGTTTTTGAAAGCGAAATAATTTTGTTATTTCTCATTGATAATTAGGCTAGTATAGGGTATATGTGTAGGTGTAATGTAAGTATGTAAACAATTTTAAATGTTGGCTAAATTTAAATATTAAATAAAATTAAAAGTGATATTTTTTATTAACTTGTAAATAGATTTTGTTACAATACCATGGTTTATCAATACCACATGTCCAAAAACCCTAGCATATTTCACAACCAAAATTTTTTATAACAATATGAGGAGGTTCTTAACCATGGATATTTACCTCCACTTTACCGTGGATATTATTAACACTTAAAAATTGGGCTTTGTTACAAACCATATGCCAATAGCATGGGTTATAACAATATGAAAATATTCTTAATTAGATATTCACCCCCACATTACCATGGATATTATTAAGTAAATTGGTGTTGTTACAATACCATGGCTTATCAATATTACATGACCAAAAATCATAACTTACCTCACAATTAAAATATTTTATAACAACATGACAAGATTATTAACCATGGTTAATCACCCCCATTTTACCTTGGATATCATTATCGTGTAAATAGGTTTTTTTACAATACCATAGGTCAATACCATGGATTATCAATACCACATGCCCAAAAACCATAACTTATTTCAAAAGAAAAATATTGTATTTTAATTTAATTTTATAACGGTTTTTTAATTGAATCTAAAAAGAAAAAGGTTATAATTACTTTTGAGATATATCTAAAACCTCTATTCTCACATCTACTAAAAATATTCTCATAGAGATTAAATTAACATTTTAATAAAATTAAAAACGATTTTTTTTATATATAAAAATGTGAAACTTATATAATATAAATAATATTATTAAAAAAAGGCATAGATACTAAAGATCCAATGATGAGAGCAAGTAAAGTGATTAACATTAATAAAGGAAATATAGTGCATGATTTTTTTTTAAGTTTTTCATTATTATATTTTCTTTGACATGATTGATCTAAAATATAGATTTAACTATAAAAAGGGGGAGAGAGAGGGGGGGAGAGAGTGACAAAGAGAGGGAGAGAGAGGAGGGGAGAGAGAGAGAGATTGAGTTGGAAGGGGAGAGAGAGGGAGGAAAGATAAAATATAGAGAGATAGAGTTGGAGAGAGAGTGAGAGAGAAATTGAGTTGAAGGGGGAGAGAGAGGGAGGAAAGAACAAAGATATAGAAAGATAGAAGTGGAGAGGGAGTGAGACTAAAAGGAGAAGAGAGAAAAGAGGAGAGGAGAGACATAGATTGAGTTGGAAGCGGAGAGAGAGGGAGGAAAGATAAAAACAAATATAGAGAGATAGAGGTGGAGAGAGAGTGAGAGAGAGATTGAGTTGAAGGGGGAGAGAGAAGGAGGAAAGATCAAAGATATAGAAATATAGAGGTGGAGAGGGAGTGAGAGTGAGAGGAGGGAAGAAAGAGAAGAAGAGAGGAGAGACATAGGGAGAAAAGGGGAAGAGAGAGAGGGATATACAAAGATGGAGGGGAGAGAGGGGGAGAGAGGGAGGGAGATAGTAATAGAGTTGGAGGAAAGAGCAAGGGGTGGGGGGAGGGGTGGAGAGAAAGAGCGAGGGGGGAGAGAAAGAGAGAAAGAGGAAGTAAGAGAGAGGAGCCAAGAGAAGGAAGGATAGATAGATGGATGTGTAGGGGGAGAAATTTGGAGGGAATATGAAAGACATCGAGAGAGAAGGGTAAGAGAGAGAGGGTGTTACATGGGAGCAATGAGAGAGGGTGAGGAAGAGAAGAGAGCAGGAGGGAAGGGAGAGAAGCAAAGAGAGATGTAGAGAAAGGGGGAGAGAAGGGGAAGAGGGAGAGAGAGAAGGGAAAGAGAGAGGGAGGCAGAGAAATAGATAGATATGCCGAGAGACTATGTTTGGGGGGTGAAATTGAGAGAAGGAATAAGAAGGAGACATGTAGATACAGATATATAGTATTATATAAACAACCTAGATCCATCTTAACTTTGTGTTTATTAAGTGCTAAGATAGATTAAATCTCACAAAATGAAAAACTTTCCTCAAACTTTGGCTTCAAAAAATTTATTAAAATATCAGAATAAACTCAAGGTGAAAGTGTAAATATTGATATTTTACAATGTAATTAATTAAATCTAAAAATCATTTTTAGTTTAAAAGAACACCCAAGAAAACGCAAAAAAAATTATACATCTCCCTCTAGAACTTTGAACACAACAGTGCAACACGTGAAAGAATCAATAGTTCAAGAATTCTACGGAATGCTTTTGCTGACAGTTGAAACGAGACCGAATTCTACGAATTCTACGGAATGCGTTTGGCGGCACACCCTTCCAACGGTTTGGAAAGAATATTTCGGTGTAGTCCAATACCAGTATTTCTTGTGGGATCCTACTTACCAGATCATCAAAAATGTGATTTTCACAAATTTCAAGATATGAAGTTGATTGCATCCCCCACCTAAAGTTCATCTGAGTGACACAATCCACCACAACGCGGGGACACAAGCCTGGCCAATAGAGAATGACCGTGTTCATTATCTCATATTCTCGCGGATCATCCCAAAAACACTCTAAACTCACTTCAATCTTTGCTCTTTCAGGGTTGCTGACATTCAAACTCCACCCACACGTGTTTTTCACCAGTACCTGCAACGTCAATTTTCTGGACAGTGACGATGATCGTAGAAAAGATTTTACTTCTGGATCACGATTGGATGATATTGATGCCAATCTGCATGTTATAGAGACCAACATGTTTATAATTAGGGCACTCACACATTCCGAATGTAATCCTAAAAAACACTTCAGTTCAATGTTTCATACCTTTTACGTGATCTTTCCATATCTTTATACCACTCTAACACGTTTTCAGAAATCTTGTACACCTGCGCAATGCAAAAACATGATCTCGAGTTATGATTTATGCATTAAAAAAGAATGATTTAAAGTAAACGCATCAAACCAGTCTGTGGATACAATTTTTTAGGAAATCAGGGGCACTCCAGAAAGTTGGGATTATTTTTATGTTCGTAAAAACATGACTTTGATGTGATTTCGATATTAAATAAAAAGAGTTAGTCAGACATGATGGGTAGTTTAATTGGTTGAAGTATTTTGCTAGGTTATTGATTTTCTGTCATGAAATATAGGTTAAATTATTCTGAAATCTATTAAAATTAATCTCCTGCTGGAATTGCGGATTCAATTATCTTTGGATACATTAGAATCAATCTCCTAAAGTTGACTAGTTGGATGTCTGGCGTTAGACCCTTCATGCAAAAAAGAAAAGAAAGAGAGAAAAGTTCATCATTTACCTCAACCTCTGCGCCCCTAAGTAGCACTGATCACTGATTTTGTTGAAGTGTACGACAAGTCTGGTTTACATTACGAGCAAATGTCAATATATACACTCAAATTGGCTAGAGTTAAGGATACTATTTCATGAGTTTGTCGATTTTTATTTTTTTTTTGTCAAAATTATCTTTATTTGAATTCATATATTCCTTTGGATTCTATTTTTAATCCTTTATGATCATATAAGTTTTATTATTTTGAAATAAATTAAACTTAATTTTTCTCTTATTAAAAATATTATATTGTTTATATATGAGATTTTTTTAATTTCTTATGTTTTTATTTACATTATACATATATATACATATATTGTGAATATAATTGTATGAAAATATAATTCTTCTAAATTTTTAATAATTTTCACACTAGTTGATTTCAAAAAATTTAATGGAGAAAAAATAATTAGTTATTTTAATAATTTATATTTTTAAAGTTTTCTTTTGTGGCTAGTTTGTTTATGACTTGCAAGAGTATCTCTTGGCTAAAAGACCATGCCTTAGAGTTATCTATGTCATCAAAATTATCCAACTATTCCACTAGACTAGGTCCACAACAACCCTTGGCATGGATACATTTTTGCATACCTTGACACAAGGAGTATATTAAGAGAACACATATTTGCAGATTGTTCCATAAAATGAATGAGAAGAACTAGTGGACTTTTCAAACTCTCTTTTGGTGGGATTGTGTATTTTTCTTTGTGAATTATCAACCATTTTGGTAAGTCTTATTTATTGGATATTTTCATTATTTAGATAAGAATTTGAACATAGAGAACACTGAGAACCATAGGTCCAAATCTATATCATATAATTGGTAAGCACCACAACATATTTAATACGGAAAAGAAATGAGATAATTCAAACCCAAAATTCTTCAGTTATACAGGAGCATTACAGCTTCCAAGTCATCAAGATTTTTGGAGATAAAACTCCAAATGAGGTTTCAATTTTGTAAAGGAATTGTAATTCCTTAATTGTAAATATTCCTCGTTGTTTTAATTACTATAATGTAAAGGAATTGTAATTACTTAATAGTAAATATTATTAGTTCTTTTAATTACTATAGTATGGTTTAAGAAAAAAGATATGGATAGGAAATATTTTGTCCTTAAGGGAAAATCTAATTTACCTTGAAAGCATGAGAACTTTATGGAATAAATCATGAGAGGTTTAGGGAATTAATGAGTGATTTCATGGACCTAGAAAAATATCTTTTTATTCTAAATTTGTATTTAACAATTGCAATCCTATGAGCAAATCTAATGACCAAATAAATGTATAGTCAGGCTCATACAGATAAACAAATGGTTTTGAGTATTTTTGTATGTACAAGTTTTGTTAATGAAATTAATTTTTCATATCTTCTATCTACAAAATGTCCATGTGCACGATATTTGAAGAATTTTTAAAATTTGGAATGGGTAGAATTATGTGCTTATGTGTGTGAATTGGGTAGGGAAATCTTACTGAAGATTTAGTGAAATTAAATTTACTGCATGTATCAAATGGTAGAGGGTGATAGTATTATATGAAGAATAATTATTCAGTGTGCTTATTGCAAAGAAAGATAATGGGTTCTCATGAATTATATTTTGATATTGAATGTGCATAGCGAATGCTTCAGGAAATATTGTGAAATTAATGAAAATGCATAGATGGGTATGGAGTGGATTCATGATATTGGTGCCAATTTGATTTTGGTATCATCATTCACAATCAATACAATTTCCAAAAGGTCAAAATTGAGGTACATCCTAAGAACAACAAATAAGGGTTTTGTCATAAAAAAGGGTTGAATCACCAAAAACATGCGCCAAAAACACAAAGAAACTAAAAGATTCTAAGGCCAAAAAAAAGATTATTAGATCCCCAAAGATTATATTCAAATGATGGACTCCAATTCAAATAGTTGATTACCAAAAGGTTCATTTTCACTGTCAATAATGTTATCATTGTGGAAATATCTAGTCTAACACTCTCTTCCACCCCATTGAAGTATATCAAGATGTGGAAAGTGTTACCTATGACTTAGCTGAACCTGACAAAAATCCTCTTTTCCAACTTTTCTAAAACCCAAAATAAATAGTACCATCACGTTAGGTCACCGAGAACTTTCTCGCAATATAAATTTTATCTCAATCCAACACCTATATTAAACTTTATACCCTTTTAAATTATGTCCAATTATAACTCTTTCCACATCTGGAGGATACTTCCTTGTGGCACCCATGTGGATGGGCCACATCACCCAAGATAGTCCATGTCACTCATAGATCCATTATGGAACCTATGTTTTTGTGGTTTTTCCTTTGTGGCACTTGCTAATAATATTAATTCATGGGTCCCATTGGGTTCAACCCCTTCATGCAATACAAAACTTTCATGATATATTCAACTATGGGGGAAATATAAGTGCATCAAAATTTTCACTTTGGTATACGAGCCTAGACCCCCATAACTTTAAACCACCACAACTCCAAAGGATATCCAGTCTCATGTAATTATTCCACAATGTTGAGCTCCACCCCAAATATATTGTGGTTCTTCCAAAATCTAGTTCAACACATATCAATACTTGCAAAAGTAATCACCTAAACGGGGCCAACCTTGAATACTCTACACTAATAATCCAACCTTGTACAAATAATCATGTAAATGAGGCCCATCCCAGATACTCTACACCACTAATTTGACCTTTAAAAATAATCACCCAAGAGGGGCCTACCTTGGATAATTGTACACTCCATGGGGAAATTTACCCTTCTCAAACAATGCAAATGTACTAGCTATCCAGATGCCGAAAGATCTAGATATATTTTCTTGTCAAATAGATATCCAACTCTTTGCCAACTTCCATGGTTTCACATGTTTCTCACCATGCCCTCATTCCGAGGACGTCCTGGATACATTTTCTAGACATGAGTGTATTTTCCCATTTGGTGTATCTAGATATAGTAGCTAGACTCAAGTGTATCTATCCATTATTTATATCCAGACATGTTGAATGAAAAAGGTCTAAAAAACATATTTGACCCTGATACATTATCCTTCCAAAAGCCATACCCCTCGATACAAAATTTAACTTCCAAAAAACTTATACTTACAAAATTTGATAACCTCAAGGAACTTAACCAAGGTTTTCCTTGAAGCCTAACTTTGCTCATACCACCATTTTCACGAGAGCAATAACTTATTCTCCCACTGAACATTTTAGTAATTATACATAGCCATAGCTAGCACTACATTGTAAACACAAACAAAACAACATAATATTATACCACAT
This sequence comes from Pinus taeda, assembly GCA_000404065.3. Classification (NCBI taxonomy): domain Eukaryota; kingdom Viridiplantae; phylum Streptophyta; class Pinopsida; order Pinales; family Pinaceae; genus Pinus; species Pinus taeda. The sequence goes on along the minus strand of APFE031354509.1, from coordinate 4,130 downwards.
GATAACTCCCAAACAAAAACTTTCAAATCTATTGATATACCATACATTGCACCAAACATTTTCCTTTAATAGGAAAGACAGTAAAAAGTCCTAATCAATCATAGGTCAAACATATTCACATCATAATAGACAACAAAATTTCACCCATTGCAATAGTCAACTAAGAGACTTCAATCATCTGTGTACCTGATTACTTCCTCCTCTAGAGAGGGAGGTTGTAACCTTCAACAATGCAATGAACCATTATATTCACAACATGTTAGATTATAGGAATCACATACCATAATAGGTTGGCTGAAGAATGACGTAGGAGCATCAAAACAACATTTTTCTAGACTAAGAGGGGTCACAAAAGTTTCCTCATAAATAAATTACATTTCGGTAGGTTGTGAATTTGCAATGTGTCTAACTATAATTATATTAAGTTGATAATTTTTTCGTGATTGGACAAGTGGTCGTTTTTTAATTTAATAGGTGTAGGAGTAGGTATCTAGTAATTTTAGGCTCTCGATAGATGTATGAATTCTAATGTTTCTGTTGGTATACTTTTTCCATCTAGTTTTTGTATATGAAAATGTGTGTGTAATACGGTAGGAAGAGAGGTCTCCTGAAATTTGAGGGTTAATGAATTTGGGGAGGAAGAATCTCTCAAGTGCATTTTGAAAGAGAATATGGAAGAAGTTCTTTAAGTCCTTGGGTATATACCTTTCAGTTAAAGAATGAATATGGTGTTTTAAATGTCTACGTGTATCAGTGGGAATCTTTCTCTGTGTAGGGTCTTTGTAGGGAAAAAATTATTTGCTTGTTTAGTTAATAATTAGCAATGAAACCCTATGAGGGACCCAAAAAATTAGTATGATAAAGAACCAAAAATGAATGAGTGGATATGTATGTACATTTTTTAGTCTTCACTTTTGATTTATGTCTTATTAGGAAGTGACTGGTCATGCGTATGGTGCCTTCTATCTTGTCCAAATTTCTTTTTTATTTTATTGATGTAGGATTGTTGCTAATTCCATAAAAGGAACATTACCCAAGTTATTGGAATTGTACGATGCTATGTGTGTATCGGTGGTTCAAACTTTAAGTAGATCATGAGTATGTGATTACTAAAATGGAGCACAGTGACCAACAAGGAATAAATTAAGAAGGGATGGACCAAAGGGGGATTGTTGAGAGATTTCCCCATTGATAAATGTGTATCAGAGTGTGTTTGGAGTTGTCGTTCATTTAACAAGGTATGAGAATCTCGAGGGTCGAATTATGATGGCACATGTAGTCAAGGTGAGCGGTCCAATCATGTATAGAAAAAGCATTGGGTGATACCCGATTTGTAAAATGATTTAAGACTCTAGTTAGAGTCACCATTGGAACCAGACATGCACACATTTAACAAAGTGAATGGTGAGTTATCTCAAGGGAAAAAGACTCAAATTAATCCATTACAAATCATCCTCACTACTACGAGTTTTTTTGACTCATTGATGCATTCTGGCTCAAAGTATTGAAGCCAACATTCGATCAAGTCAACATAGTCACTACGCAAAGGATTTGGGCTTGGATTGATGATTAACGCATTTTCAAAGAGGTCTAACCATTGGTTTAAGTCAACCAACCCATCATGTTTGGTCAAGGTGGAGCCAGCTATAGTAGGGCTTCATGGATTCGTTGACATGCGAGGAACACTTAAGGAGAAGGAAGGCTCTGACCTTCGACTTCATTGTCAGATCCAACCTCCATTTGGCTTCAATAGGAACTTACTATATTGAAACATATGAAAAGCCTCTAGTTTGTTCTTTTTAGTTTGGTCAATTGACAAGAAAAGAGGAGGATAATTGATAAATTGGGACTAGAGTGAATGTCGAAGAGAGTTCAATTTGATAAAGGATCCTGCTATAGAAATTTCTACAAATCTAGCTCTGATATGATCTAGAAATTATGATGTAGATTTGCAATTTCTCATGAAGTTTTAATCAAAATAATAAGACACAAACCTACTCTACTTATTTGTAGACATTAATTCACATTCTAGAACAAAAATATTAGACATGCAATAAGAAATCACACTCATGCAAAAAGTATTTTTCCTGGGGAAAGAAAACTTCTAAAAAACCCCAATTCCTGCTTGCATTAATCTGATGAATAGAAATGTATTACAATTTCTTTTCTCAATTGAGAACAACTAACAATTGCATAAGTTATCTCTCTTCTCACTGAGAAATTCTGAACCAGACTTAGTCAATTTCTTTCTCTGCTTGAGCCCCTATTTTCTTGCATTGTTCCTTGAAGAATTAGGCCCCTATTAAATAGGAAATTCCTCTAATTCATTGCGCAATTCCCAAGTACGGTCAACCTGACCTCATGCAACATTGGTACACTCAACTAGTTTACAACTACTGGTTAACCGTTGTGGAAACTCCACCACAACTGGGCAACTCAAGTTTTTTGCATGTATATGCTAATTATTAGTTGATTGATCAGTTAAATAGATGATCTATGAGTTAAATTGATGTCCCACTACTTAAATGACCACAAAGTTGTTCTATTAACATTTAGAACTAGTTTAACTGATTACAACTAAACTTAACTCAACTAAACTTTAGGAATCACTACATACAGCTAAACTTCATTCCCTTAACTTATATTAACTAAGATAGACTACTATTTTTTAGGAACCAACACAAGCAAGCTAAACTTAAACTCATTAACTCAAATTATGTGTTCTTAACTGAGTGAAATGATTCATGCCACCTCAGTTAACTCCACCAAGTTGGTTTTTGACGTGAAATTTTTAATTTCCTCAATTTTAACTGAGGTAAAATCAATATTGCAACTTTCTTGCTACATTTTCAACACTCCCTCTCAGCAAGAAAGGGATTATTAGGCACCCCTATCTTGCACCTATGTAATGTAATTCATGAAACACCTCTCACTCCTTTTGTTTCTACTGCAACATCTGGAACTAAGAAGCAAACAAAAAAAAATTGAATGAGCTGTGTTTGCAACTGTTTACAGGAAAAATTGTGTTGGTGCTGACTCTACTAGTGAGCCTCCTGCTTAGTTATCAACAATCCTTTTCACTCCTCGGTCTCTAAATGGTAACGATCCTCCTACTACTAAATATTGTGGGGCCCTGTAGAAAGGTAATGGTCCATAAGGAGAACACCTCAATGGAAATTTCCCAAATTTTTGCAGCTATAGTACTAAGGATTTACATCACCCCACCTCACTCCTAGAGGTATAGTTGCATGCATGGATAAATTCGATCTACGCGTATTATCGTTGCTACTGCTCTACTACTACTTATGTAATGTTGCAATACCTATTTCAATAAAGAGTCTCATCTCCCTATATCATGAAGTACTATCTTCCATAGGGTTGCTCCGTCCGAAACTAGACTCCTTCTCAGTTTCGATCTCCCTATGGGAAATTGTGTTTCTCCTCAATCTACCAATATCAATTATCACAACTCATTTTTGTGTCACTAAACATTGGATCATTTTTCTACCCATTAGCATCCTTATAGATCCATTAAGAAGTCTTCACATAAGGTTTTGTGGATTTTCCTTGAACTAGGGCTCAATGACTCTGCATCGTAACAATGCATTAGTTCTTCAATGATCAATGCACATGTGGAATTCAATGATTGGTTTGTAATGTGAATCAAACTCTAATACCATGCAGAAATTTCTACAAATCTATCTTTGATACCATGTAGAAATTATGATGTAGTTTTGGAACTACTCATGAATTTTTAATCAAAACCACAAGACACAAAACTACTTTACTACATCACGGACATTAATTCTAAATTTAGAACAAAAATATTAGACATACAATAAGAAATCACACACATGAAAATATTATCTTTCCAGGGGAAAGAAAACTGCTAAAAAACTCCAATGTTTATTTGCATTAATCTGATGAATATAGATGTATTACAATTACTTTGCTCAACTGAGCACAACCTACAAGTCCATAAGCTATCTCTCTTCTCATTGAGAAGCTCTTACCAAGACTTGGTCAATTTCTAACTCTGCTTGAGCCCCTATTTTCTTGCACTGTTCCTTTAGGAATTAGGCCCCTATTAAATAGGAATTTCCTCTAATTCATTGTGCAATTCCAAATTA
>APFE031354507.1:55027-88452 GCA_000404065.3 Pinus taeda | reverse complement strand
GTTTCTCATATGATAATGCATGTTTAGAGAAGGATTGCTCTTAATTGTCTTGTTTGTCACTAGAGAGTCTTAGACTCCTAGGGAGGTTAGTTTTGTCAGCAAAAATAACTCTTTCCGCATGACAACGCCACTTAGATGTATTGAAGGAAAAGATGGCCAGTGCACCGATTTTGGTATTCCTCAATTGGAAAGAGGAGTTTCATGTGTGTGTGGATGCTTCTTTCATTGTGCTAGGTGTAGTACTAACATAGGTTGGTGAAGGAGAATTGGACCATCCTATAGCCTTCACAAGTAGGAAGTTATCAAAGGCTGAGAAACAATATTCAATGACTAAGCATGAAGGGTTGGCCATGGTATGCGCGATACAAAAATTCAGGCATTATCTATTAGGAGGAAATTTCAACATGTATACAGATCATTCTGCCTTAAAATATCTAGTCAACAAGCCTGTGTTGGTTGGGGGGGGGGGAATTTGCAGACGACTGTTATTGTTTCAGGAGTATGACTTTAAAGTCATTGTGAAGCTTGAAAGGTAAAATGTGGGATCTGACCACTTGTCGTGGATTGAAACAGGAGAAGAATATAATAATTTGGAGGAAGGGATACCAAATGCATATCTCTTTGCGATGCACATAGGAGATGACCATTTTGTAGACATTATTCACCTCTTGACTATGGGGATGGCACCGAAAGGTTATACAAGTTATCAGAAGAAGGAATTAGTATTGTGTGCGACCGATTTTTTAGTTACTGCGGGGCATTTGCATAAAATGGGTGCATATGAAATATTGCGAAGATATGTACTAGACTTTGAGTGTGATAGCATTCTCATTGAATTTCATGGGGGAGTTGCAGGAGGCCATTATATAGGCTATTAGCACCTAAATCTGCCTTAGGCTGAAGGAAGGCAAAATTCAGGGTAACCACAAACCACACTCAGTCTGGTAGCTAGCCCTACCAGAACAGGAGAGGGCTCTCTCTGTGTCACACTCAGTGAATAAATAATCGATATGGTCTGAGATGACTTACAGTGAATATTGATTTTAGGCTAGGTAAATAAACATGGAAACAAGAGGCAATTCTTGATAAATGACTGAGTTTCTAGGATGTATGGGACCAACAAACAACAATGAGCAGAGAATTTAACACAAAGGCACAGATTACTTCGTGAGGCAAGACAGGTGAAAAGTCTAGCAATTAAATTTGAAATAATGCGAAATGGAAAGATTGTTTAGGAGGGTGAAAAGGGCATAAATACATGAATCCTTTTCAATAGAAGAAGAACACAAAACGTGAAGCTTTCCCACAGGCAGAGCAATAAACATGAATTCTACCTTATCTTACTTAGAAAATTTCACTGGAAATGAATATGAATGAACTTTGAAACATAAAAAAATACATATGAAACATAAAGAGAATACATTTTCTACACTCACACCACATGAATCTCATGAACCAGAGGCGCTGCCTTTCATTAATTCTCTGTCAAAATATACAATGAGTAGCTGAGTTTCTCTCCCATGGTCTCCCAGAAATTACAACCAACCCTTTGCAAATGGTTTTACATACAATAAATAGACTTTTCCATTGGGAAATGGAACGACCCAAAGTTGGGGAGTTTTTCAAATCATTACAAACTAGAAATGGAAAGCCAACCATTAGTGATAGGTGCAGCATTACAAAAATAACAAACCCTTTGGGTGACTGCTTGCCTTCCTTTGCCACTTGGATGGAAGCCAAACTTTAGTGAAAATACTTTTTAAACTTTTCCTTAGGTTCCAAGAAAAATGTAGTGTAAATGAGCGGGCCCACTTGGAGAAAATCGCGAATCGAAATGTCGCGGAGCGGAAGTGATTTTGGCCTTTGGGTCTCTATGCGCCGCACCACTTTGGAGGCGATTTTGAGGTACTTGTTGAAGTCCAAATTATGCTTAGGTGTGCTTGTTATAAATCCCTACCTGTCTACTTTCCAACCCAAGTGGAATTTCTGAATTTGGTGCTCATTTTCCCCTCCAAAACTTCAATCTCCCAATATTGCTTCCTGTGTGTCAAAATAGGGGTAGAAAGGTCATTTTTTGAGTGTTTTTGACCTCCTGGGGACTCAAAACTTGCCCAAACTTCTTGGCCATGAACCAGAAGTCATGATTTTTCATGCTGAATCCAAAATGCAAACCTTTCGTGATTTGGAGTTCCCTATCATAAGCGTCGCGCCAGTAGTGTGGCGCACAGGGAGAAAAACCCTGTTTTGTGCACAAAAATTTGTCAAATGACCAAAATTGCCCCAAATTTTTTGAAATTTGGGCTGGAGATTCTCTATGAAGTGCTATGCTGGGCCACAAAGGCTTCAGCCAAGATTTGGAGCCTATCTTTCTCTTTTTTCCTCTTTTGTCTTTTTTTCGCTCTCCTCAATTTCGCCTTCAAATTCCTTATCCGAGCCTTTGAACTCATGCTCTATGCCCTGTAGTGACAAACCATCCATCTCAATATGGTTTTGTCCTTGTCAGCCTTCTCTAGCAGTCTCTCAAGGTGGATGTTGATCCGCTCGAGCCAAGACTCTTGGTCATTGTTAATCTCTTGCTCTAATGGAGTGAGCTCAATCCTCCTATGTTGGGCAGATTGGCGATTCTCGTGGATGTTTTGCAGCTCCATGATCTCCTACTGGTCTTCGAGTTGTTTATTCCTCTACTCCAAGTACCCGATAATCCACTTAGCCCTCTCCAAATTGGGAGACAAGGCTTGGATCTCCACTTGCTGCTCCTGGATGGTCCTCCTTAGTTTGGCACTCTCCACATATGTACCATAATCATGAATGAGGATGAAGTTGCCTCTCATTCACCTAATGGCCCCTCGTCATGCATGGGCCTCTTGCCCCTTTCCTGTACCTGTGTTTTCAATGTCGGAAGCGAGGCCCCCTCCACCCCGGGTGGAGATAACACTCGCTTTGCTGCTGCGAACAAATGTCTACTGCCTCTCTGATAGGTGATGAATACCGGCATAGTAGCGGTCTCATGGTGCTCATACTGATGAGAAGGACCACCTATCTCATGTTCAACCTCTGATAATACCTCTGAAGTGCTGAAGAGGTCATGGGAGATGAAATCATCCCAAGTAATGCCCTGTATCCCGACTGATGAACCACCAAAATCTTAATAAGAGAAAAATGATAGACACTGTTAAGTTGCTACTGAGGGGTCTTATGTTGCATGAAGGTGTTCATCCTCTCTATGTTCTTGCAAATAAAATATGGGATGTTCATCATCCATACCCTGGTAAAGTGCATGAGCAACTTGATGTGATAGGCATATAAACAAGAGAACCTCCCCTCACAGCGGAAATATTTCATGATTAACTTCATCAGTAAAACATATTCATCTTTCAAATATCGGAATGGAAAGAATCTTTTGAGTTGCCTCAAGAAACTAGCCTTAATGTATGGCTCATAATGCTGCCGATCAACCTTTCGTTTCTTGTGCCATGGTTCTCCAGCATTAGATATGTCGGTTTCTAATGAGACAGTTTCAGGTGTCAGTGTGAAGGTGACACCGGCTAAGATAGAGTGATCTCCATGTAAGTGAAGCACAAAAGGATGGGCCAACTCATGATGAACTCGAAAACTAGCCACCTTTTGACAAAACTCAAAACATGACAGATGCTGGAAACATGACATAGCAAGAGGGTAGGCCTGCAACTTTGTAAGGGTGGTTGGTTCATCCCTAACATGTTTTCCACTTTTATGATGTCTCCGGGGAGCCTGTTCTTCCGAGGATGAATCACATTGGGTTTCCATTTCATACTCCAATGAATGCTCAGATGCCATGACTGTTGTATATGGACTGTGCTTGGACTTCCCTTTGATGATGTATGAAACTATGTGTTGTTATGAACTTTGCCACCAAGGGGAACAATGCAAAAGGGAGTGTTAGGAAGGGTAATAATATGATGGGATTAGGGGTTATGGGGGGGAATTTCGTTTAGGGACATGTAGGAGGGTTTGGGGATTTTATAAGGTAGGATTTTGGAGTTTTACATTTGACAAATGGGTGAAGGGGATAGGGAATAGGAGTTTAGTAACGTTTTAGGGTAGGGAAAAAATAGGGAAAAATGGGATAGGGGGGAAGGGAACGATGGAAAGAAGGGAAAGGTGAAAGGGAGGAGGAACCTTGGCATCCACACAACAAATTTGGAACCCTAGCAACAATGGTTTTGATGATTTCAAGTGGTAGGGTTTAATCGTTTTTATTGCAACTATAAATGGCCATAAACCATCATCACATTCACAAAATTTGATGAGCAACCAAGATGTAGACCCTACCTGGCAATTTCAAGGGTTTCAAGGCGATTTGTTGCAAATTTGGAGCAAAACCGGGCCTTTATGGGTGTGCGTCGTGCAGCATGCCCAGTGCGTTGCACCATTTGTGTGCACCGTGCCCATGTTGTTTCAACACTGTGTGGTAGTACCCAGTGCGTCACACTCCCTCTGTGCGCCGCACCCCTCTACCTGTGTGCCGCGCCTGTGAAAACACCTCCAACCTCACCTAAAACATGTGCTTGCTCTCACAATCACTTTGAAATGCTTTCTGTCTATCCTCGGTGTGAAAAATGACATTGTTCCTTGTGGAAATTCTATATAAAGACATTTGGAGTCATGGTTTTGATTTTTGTTCCTTCAAAACCCACTTTGAAAATGTTTTATTTTGGCACTTTTTCCTGATTTAATTCGACCCTGTATTTCACTTTTCCCTTTGAAATTTTAGCTAAAATGATGAAATTTTTGGAACTTTTTGTAGGGGTTGCATGACATGGCATTTGGCCAAGGAAACCATGATTGCACCTGAAGAGATCAACTAGAAACTTTTTTTAAAATTATCACATGACACACTGTTTAACTTTTCTTCAAAACAGAGTTTTGAAGAACAGTCGTAATCTGTCAACATGACAATGAAAATCTTTAAATCACAACTTTGTAAGGGCCTCCCTCTAGCTTGGATATCTTTATTGGACATGGTTGAAGACCAAATTGACTAATCCCTAGACCTAATGACTGAAAATGACTCTTGTCCATTAAAATATCAAACATTGACTGTTATGGACTTTAGTGAACATTGATGAAAATACCTAAGCCAGAAGGTGCCAGAGATGAGGGGAAATGATTGACAAGACATTTTCGTCAGATTATGGCATGCCCCTAGCGGAATGCAGCTGAGTGAATGGAGCGAGACTCCTAAAAAATGAAATGCAGAAAGAGTTTTGATCTCTGACAGAGGACTGACGAGACCGACTCTAACATTGTCTCCAATGGGGGATGGTAGCTCCTTGGAGGTGCCAAGAACAATAGATCTCTAGAAGAGCTAGACAGTGCCTTCGTCCATTGGGCTATGGAGTCATTATTTTGACAAACAACACAAGAGTCTGACTCATTTATGAAACTAAAATGACCAAAAAATTGACTCAAATTTGATATTGAAATGACTTGAAGACTAACTTGACAAACTCTAACCAAACTGAAATAAAATGGTATTTACAGTGACAGTGGAAGCAGCGTCAATAACTCAGAAATGGTACCGCTTGAGAAGCTGACCATTGATTGGCCCTCCTGGACAATCTTCCCCATTCATTTCCTTCAAAAGAAAGGCATTCTGACCCCGATATGCTGCAATCTTGAAAGGACCTTTCCAGAGATTCTCGAACTTACCATTTTTACCCTTTTCCTCATTCCTTGCATCCCACTTCAGCACCACATCATCCAACTGAAATTCGTCTGCCTTTGATTTTCTGTCATAAATTTTCTTAATCTTCTCCTGCAACTTGGACATGTTTTGGAAAACTTCTCTGGTCTGCTGCAAGTGGACCATTTGATTCAACCTTCTCTACATAGGATCATCTTCATTGCCAGTGTCCTGAAGAAGTTTGACTACCGAGGCTACGAGAGAGGTAGGAAACACTGTATCAACTCCATAAACAAGCTCAAACAGGGACGTACCAATGGATTTCTTTTGACTGAACTGATCTGCCCAAAGTGCATTGACCAACCTCTTATGCCAACTCTTCTTGTTTATTTCCAACAGCTTCTTGATGATGTTGACCAATGATTTATTAGAAGACTCCACCAATCCATTGCCTTGAGGATGATAGGCAGTTGAGTGACCCAAAATGATGTGATATTTATGACAAAACTCTACAATCCTTTTTGATTTGAAAGTTGTTGCATTATCAGTGATTAACTTGTTCGGGAAACCAAAGCGAGACAAGATGTTATTTTCAAGGAATGAAAAAATTACCGCATTTGTAGCTTGTCTGGTGGGAACTGCTTCAATCCATTTCGTGAAATAATCTATCACTATGAGGATAAATCTATGCTGACCGGAAGAAGCAGGATGAATTTCACCAGTGAAATCCAACCCCCATTGCTTAAAAGGAGCACTCACCTCAATGGGCTTAAGTGGAAAAGGTTGTAATTTCTACCTTCCTTCGAAAATCTGACACTTATGATGGCTCTTGACCACCTTATATACATCAACAAACAATGTCAGCCAATAGTATCCCGCTCTCAGGACTTTATTTGCTGTTGCTTTCCAAAAAAGGTGACCACCACAATCTCCTTCGTGGAAATCCTCCATGACCTTCTTTGCTTCTTTTTCCACCAAACAATTTAATAGAACACCACTGAGATCTTTCCAATAAAGTGCAGAATTTAGAATGAAAAACTTGGCAGCCTTCAATTTGAGTGTTCTAGCTTTGTTTCTAGTCATGCCGGGTAGTGGTGACAAATTTTTAAGCACATATATGATATCTGAATACCACGGAGAAAGAGAAAACATTTCAGATACCTGAATTGACGATCCTTCCTCATTCTCATCGGACATAGCAGCGATCAGATTTATGTCTAAGGCGTGCAAGCTTGATTCAGCCATTAACTTTGCCAATCCCTGTCCTTTAACAAGCTTCGTGGGCTTTATTTCCACATCATATTCCAAAAAAGCTGCAATCCACTTTCCTCTTCTTCCCTCCGGATCTGTCTGCACTAAAACCTCTTTGACATCAGCGTTAGGAACATAAGCCAAAATACGAGAATGCAAAATATATACCCGAAAATCTTTCAATGCTTTCACAAGTTCAAGGGCTTTCTTCTCAATGATGTTGTATTTTAAAGTTGTGTCTCTTATAGCTCTGCTGAAGAAAGCAATGGGTCTTTCATGATCATCTCTTTTCTGTAGTAACACAGCTGCCATAGTATGCTCTGAAGCGAATGAAAACAATATAAAATCTTGAGTGTAGTTCGGGCTGACTAGAATTAGAGCTGAAGAAAGAGCTAATTTTACTAAATTAAAAGATTTTACAGCCTCCTCCGTCCATTTCATTTTTTTTTCCTTCTTAAGCATGTTTGTAATCTCTCTTAGGTGTTCAACAAGATTAGGTACAAAGTGGTCTAGAAAATTCATTTTACCACTGAAAGATTGAATCTCTTTCTTATTCCAGGGCAGATCAATTCGCTGAATCGCTTGTGCACGTGCTAGGTCAATACGAATTCCATCTTTTGAGATAATGTGCCCAAGTAGTTTGCCTTCCTCCATGGCGAACAAGCTCTTTTTCAAATTCAATGACAGGCCATATTTTCTACACTTTTGAAGGACAGTTTTTAGATGGTACATGTGTTCTTCGTCAGATTTGGAAAACATCGTCAGATCATCCAAGTACACAACCAAAAAGACATCCTTCTCATTTGCGAAAGCCAAGTCCATTGCACACTGAAATGTGGCACCCACATTCTTCAAACCGAAAGGAATTTTAGCGTAATGAAAAGTTCCCCATGGAGTGGTGAATTTTGTCTTGTCTCGTTCATCTTCATGGATAGAAACTTGGTTATATCCAGAATAACCATCAAGTAGTGACATATGAGATGCTCCCACTACTCGCTGAAGTATATGGTCCATTTTGGGCAGTGGATAGTTATCTTTCAACGAAACTTTATTGAGATTTCTAAAATCAATGCACAAGCAATATCACCTGTCTTCTTTTGTACGGGCACCAAATTAGAGATCCAATCCGAAAATCTGATGGGAACAATGATTCCTGACTTGTACAACCTGTTTATCTCCTTTTTAATTGATGGCAACAACTTTGGATTTAGCCTTCTCAACTTTTGTCTGAAAGGTTTCTGATTGGGCTTAATGGGTATAGTGTGTTGAATTATATTGGTATCATATGTCTTTAAGTTAAAATAGTCCCAAGCAAACACATCTACAAATGAAGACAACAAATTGATATATTTGGCTTTGATCTTTTGTGGCAATGCTTTAGACAGTTTTACCATTTTAGGATTAGCAGCTGTTCCGACATTGACCTCTTCCACACCCTTCTCTATTGGCTGCAATGTTGGTTTGCGGGCTACATCATCTTGATCAAAGAGTTCTTCTAAAGGTATCAAGCCTTTAGGAATAATGTTATTCTTTAACTACAACAAGTCCATTTCATTGATATGCACATCATCTTCACCATTATCTTTACCATCATCATTTTCTACATCAATTGAGGTTTCTTTGAACTTACCTTTGTTTTGCAAAAGATCATCAATCTCCTCATCATCTTGGAAAACTTGCCAATATCTTTGATTGTCTGGGACGGTCGGACGATGCTTGACATGGATTTCGAATTTATTACTAGAGTTCATTGGGATCTTCAAACTACTTACTACCTTAGCAAGAGCATCAGCAATGCTATTTTGTATACGAGGCACACATGTCAAGGTGTATTATGAAAATAATTTTAGGATGTCTAGGATTGCATTACGGTAAGTCCGCATCTGAGGATGCTTTGCTTGATATTTGCCTCTGACATGCTTAATCACCAATTCAGAATCGCCATATACTGCAATCCTCTTAGAATTAAGCTTTCTTAGAATTTTAAAGCCAGCAATCAGAGCTTCATACTCAACATCATTGTTTGAACAATCAAAAGCTAACTTGTAAGAGCATACCCGCACATTACTAGGCACTTTGTTCAGGGCGGAGAAAGGAATGCATACCCAAATCCCAATTCCAGCGCCATCATTTCCCACTGCTCCATCGAAATCCATAATCCACAAACCTTCTTCCTCTTCTTGTAAGTGCTGAAAATCTGTTTGTTGTGCTTTGTCTGCTTGCTGTCCATTACTTTCAGCTGATCACTCAATGGTGTTTTGCTATTCTTGTCCTTATCTCTTTAAAACTCCTCTAAAATTTTCCGTCATTTCTGGAATATTATCTGCTTCTACTAACTGACTATCGATATTATTGAAACTCTCAGAATACAAAACGAAAGACTCTAAATCTATATGTACATAATTAATAGGATGATTTATTGGTTTCTCCTTGCTTGTAATCATGTATTTCATTTTTTGTTCCCGATATAGTTTCCTCATTTGGCCAAACACCGGAATCGTTGCATAGGAGAAATCTAGTCACAGTGTCCCTTTCAGTTTTGCTAACCAAGACTTGGAAAGAAGCATGCCAAACCTGGGAGGAATATCTGCTACGACAATATCCATGAAAACATTCTTCATTGGGAGTTGATCCAGACTCACAACCAAGTCTTTGATGAACCCGATACATCTTACTCTGCTGGAATCAAACGAATAGAGATCATGGTATTGCCGGGTGATGTCCAGACCCAGCTTATCCATGATAGCCTTGGGCATGAGATTGTGAGAAGCTCCGGAATCGAACATGGCATTATCTAACACAAAATCATGCAATCTTAAACTGATATAAAAAGGTGGCACATCATTATCAGGAGACTCACCATTCGATGCTGGCCTAAAAATCATTTCAGGTTGATCATCTTTGACATTCACCATGTTGGACATTCAAAATTCAAAATTTTAGACACTTGACTTCTATAACTGTTGTTCCTCATTATTTCAGTCAAGGGAATGGATACCTTCAATTTAGAAATTTCATTCTCTAAATTAAAAGCGGAATCTTTTCTACCTCTTTGACTAGGATTTCTTTCCTTTCCTTTTCTTTCGATGCAATTGGCTGATTTGAATTTTCTATTGATGGTGATTTGCTGCTATCTGGATCAACCACCTCCTTTCCTTTCCTTTGTGTAACTGATGAATCATTCTTTGATGCCTCAACGTCCTTCCTCTCCTGAATTGGTTTAACTAGCACGTCTTTGTTTCTAAGTGAATATCGCTGCTGCTAGTCAGACAGAGCATTCATATAGCCTCTTTGGTACTCATTTGATTCTTCCTCCAAAACGGTGTCATTGGCTAGAATGAAATCTACATCTTTGTGTACAGCAGGACTTTTTACATACTCCTCATCCTCAGTAATATAAATAGGCAAATCATCAAGAGTAAAGAAGTGGTTTTCTTCACCTATTATGTTCCCATCCTCATCTGAATCCGGTCCATGCACAAAATTTTGCTGCAAAGGTGGCTGTACTGGCTGTTGTGCTGTCTGCTCTTGGGCTTGCTGATCTCTCTGCCTTATTCTATATTGTGGTTGTTGCTAGCCATGGAAGTTAGGATTTCTAACTTGTGGCTCAGTTTTGTCAATTTCCACCCTTTCAAGCATCTGCTCTACCTTCCAAAGTAATTGATCTACCAAAGAAGATTCTTCTTTTACGGTGACCTTCTTTTCTACCTTTGCTCTAGCCCTCTTGGTCAGCAGATTTGCTTCAATGCTGACCGCGATCTTCTGCATGTCTTCCATTGTGGCTGGTTCTCTCTCTCTTAATTGATAAGCCATGTCAGCATCAAAACCATCTGGAAACTTCACCATGGCTAGCCCCACAAGTGGCCTTAGATGATTGGGAATTTAATTATAAACCGAATTGAATCTAATGCAGTAGTCTTGGACCAACTCACCAGTGTTTCATTTGATTTGCTCATATTCAGCTAGAATTTGGAGAGGATTCCTTTTCACTTCCCAACGGCCTAAAAATTGTCTTTGTAGGTCGGCCAAGGTAGCGATACGTGCAACCAGCAAACCTCTGAACCATTTCCTCACTTCACCTACAAATGTCTGTACAAAGAGTCTCATTGCCACATTCTCTGCATCGATCTCGTGAAGTTCACAGAAATCTGCCATTCTATCCACATGTTGCTAAGCGGTAATGTTGTTAGGAGTTCCATCAAAAAACAGGATTTTGCTTTGATAATCTACGAGCATATCATCTAAAACTTGAGATAGCGTAAGAGGTGCAAAATGAGTAGCCATCACTCTTGGTGGGTTTGGCCTTGGAGGTGTTGGAGGAGCATGCGCAGTTTGTAGGGGGCCAACAATTGGAGTTTGAAGTTGTGCCACAATGTAATTATCAATTGACCGGTTAGCCCTTTCAGTTTCCAACTCTACAAGAAACTATGGATTGGGGATAGTAGAGTCAACCGCCCTTTCAGATTTGGTCTCGAACAATGTTATTTCAAACTGCTCATCAAAATCTAGCTCTTCAATATACTCAAATATGTCAGGACATGAATGGGATTTTAACATGGGAGATATAGAGCTCTCTTGACGACAAAGTCTTGGAACAAATTGGGATTTTTCGTAGATGTGCGGAGGATCTAGATCTGGATTAGGTCTGGTATATCTTCTAGAAGCCAGCGTGCTATTAAGAAAAATCAAAAGGACACGACCAACTCACTCAGCCTATCAAATCCTAAACTTATCATCTGGAAGCTTAGAATTATGAAGAAGTAAGGGGTGTAATTTCATTCCCCAGTGGATTCGCCACTATGTTAGCACCTAAATCTGCCTTAGGTTGAAGGAAGGCAAAATTTAGGGTAACCACAAACCACGCTGAGTCTGGTAGCTAGCCCTACCAGAACAGGAGAGGGCTCTCTCCGTGTCACGCTAAGTGAATAAATAATCGATATGGTTTGAGATGACTTACAATGAATATTGATTTTAGGCTAGGTAAATAAACATGGAAACAAGAGGCAATTTTTGATAAATGACTGAGTTTCTGGGATGTATGGGACCAACAAACAACAATGAGCAGAGAATTTAACACAAAGGCACAGATTACTTCATGAGGCAATACAGGTGGAAAGTCTAGCAATTAAATTTGAAATAATGTGAAATGGAAAGATTGTTTAGGAGGGTGAAAATGGCATAAATACATGAATCCTTTTCAAGAGAAGAAGAACAAAGAACATGAAGCTTTCCCACAGGCAGAGCAATAAACATGAATTCTACCTTATCTTACTTAGAAAATTTCACTGGAAATGAATATGAATGAACTGTGAAACATAACGAAATACATATGAAACATAAAGAGAATACATTTGCTACACTCACACCACATGAATCTCATGAACCAGAGCCGCTGCCTTTCATTAATTCTCTGTCAAAATATACAATGAGTAGCTGAGTTTCTCTCCCACAGTCTCTCATAAATTACAACCAACCATTTGAAAATAGTTTTACATACAATAAATAGACTTTGCCATTTGGAAATGGAACGATCCAAAGTTGGGGAGTTTTTCAAGTCATTACAAACTGGAAATGGAAAGCCAACCATTAGTGATAGGTGCAATGTTACAAAAATGACAAACTGTTTGGGTGACTGCTCGCCTTCCTTTGCCACTTGGATAGAAGCCAACCTTTAGTGAAAATACTTTTTAAACTTTGCCTTAGGTGCTGAGAAAAATGTAGTGTAAATGAGCGTGCCCACTTGGATAAAATCGTGAATCGAAATGTCGCGGAGCGGAAGTGATTTTGGCCTTTGGGTCTCTGTGCACCATGCCCAAAGCTATATGTGTCGTGCCACTTTGGAGGTGATTTTGAGGTACTTGCCGAAGTCCAAATTGTGCCCAGGTGTGCTTGTTAGAAAGCCCTACCTGTCTAGTTTCGAACCCAAGTAAAATTGCTAAATTTGGTGCTCATTTGCCCCTCCAAAACATCAATCTCCAAAGATTTATTCCCGTGTGTCTAAATAGGGGCAGAGAGGCCATTTTTTGAGTGTTTTTGACCTCCTGGGGACTCAAAACTTGCCCAAACTTCTTGGCCATGCACCAGCAGTCATGATTTTTCATGCTGAATCCAAAAATACAAACCTTTCGTGATTTGGAGTGGCATGGGACAAAGGGAGAAAAACCCTATTTTGAGCACAAAAAATTGTCAAATGACCAAAATTGCCCCAATTTTTTTGAAATTTGGGATGGAGATTCTCTATGAAGTGCTTTGCTAGGCCACAGAGGCTTCAGCCAAGATTCAAAGCCGATCTTGCTCTTTTTGCCTCTTTTGTCTTTTTGTCACTCTCCTCAATTTCACCTTCAAATTCCTTATCCAAGCCTTTAACTCATGTTATGTGCCTTGTAGTGACAAACCATCCATCTCAATATGGTTTTGTCCTTGTTGGCCTTCTCTAGTAGTCTCTCAAGGTGGATGTTGATCTGCTCGAGCCAAGACTCTCGGTCATTGTTAATCTCTTGCTCTAATGGAGTGAGCTCAATCCTCTTATGTTGGGCAGATTGGTGATTCTCGTGGATGTTTTGCAGCTCCATGATCTCCTGCTGGACTTCGAGTTGTTTATTCCTCTACTCCAAGTACCTGATAATCCACTTAGCCCTCTCCAAATTGAGAGACAAGGCTTGGATCTCCGTTTGCTGCTCCTAGATGGTCCTCCTAAGTTTGGCACTCTCCACATCTGTATCATCATCATGAATGAGGATGAAGTTGGCCTCTCATTCACCTGATCGCCCCTCATCATTCATGGGCCTCTTTCCCCTGTCCTGTACCTGTGTTACCGATGTCGGAAGCGAGGCCCCTTCCACCCCGGGTGGAGATAACACTCGCTTTGCTGCTGCGAACAAATGTCTATTGCCTCTCTGATAGGTGATGAATACCGGCATAGTAGTGGTCTCATGGTGATCATACTGATGAGAAGGACCACCTATCTCATGTTCAACCTCTGATAATACCTGTGAAGTGCTAAAGAGGTCACGAGAGATGAAATCATCCCAAGTAATGCCCTGTAATCCCAACTGATGAACCACCAAAATCTTAATAAGAGAAAAATGATAGACACTGTTAAGTTGTTGCTGAGGGGTCTTGTACTACATGAAGGTTTTCATCATCTCTATGTTCCTGCAAATAAAATATGGGATTTTCATCATCCATACCCTAGTAAATTGCGTGAGCAACCTGATGTGATAGGCATATAAACGAGAGAACCTCCCCTCACAGTTGAAATATTTCATGATTAACTTCATTAGTGGAGCATATTCATCTTTCAAATATTAGAATGGAAAGACTCTTTTGAGCTACCTCAAGAAACTGGCCTTAATGTATGGCTCATAATGCTGATGATCAACCTTCTGTTTCTTGTGCCATGGTTCTCCAACGTTCGGTATGCCGTTTGCTAATGAGACAGTTTCAGGTGTGAGTGTGAAGGTGACACCAACTAGGATCTCCATGTAAGTGAAGCACAAAAAGATGGGCCAACTCATGATGAACTCGAACACTATCCACCTTTTGACAAAACTCAAAACATGACAGATGCTGGAAACATGACATAGCAAGAGGGAAGGCCTGCAATTCTGTAAGGGTGGTTGGTTCATCCCTAACATGTTTTCCACTTTTATGATGTCTCCAAGGAGCCTGTTCTTTTGAGGGTGAATGACTTTGGGTTTCCATTTCATACTCTGATAAATGCTCAGATGCCATGACTGCTGTATATGGACTGTGTTTGGACTGCCCTTTGATGATGTATGAAACTATGTGTTGTTATGAACTCTGCCACCAAGGGGAACAATGTAAAAGGGAGTGTTAGGAAGGGGAATAATATGATGGGATTAGGGGTTATGGGGCGAAATTTTGTTTACGGACATGTAGGAGGGTTTGGGGATGTTATAAGGTAGGATTTTGGGGTTTTACATTTGACAAATGAGTGAAGGGGATAGGGAATAGGAGTTTAGTAACGTTTTAGGGTAGGGAAAAAATAGGGAAAAATGGGATGGGGGGAAGGGAACGATGGAAAGAATGGAAAGGTGAAAGGGAGGAGGAACCTTGGCATCCACACAACAAATTTGCAACCCTAGCAACAATGGTTTTGGTGATTTCAAGTGGTAGGGTTTAAGCATTTTTATTGCAACTATAAATGGCCATAAACCATCATCACATTCACAAAATTTGATGAGTAACCGAGATGTAGACCCTACTTGGCAATTTCAAGGGTTTCAAGGCAATTTGTTGCAAATTTGGAGCAAAACTGGGCCTTTATGGGTGTGGACCGCGCAACATGCCCAGTGCGCCGTGCCGTTTGTGTGCGTCGTGCCCGTGTTGTTTCAACACTGTGTGGTAGTGCCCAATGCGCCGCACTCCCTCTACGCGCCACGTCCCTCTGCCTATGCGCCGTGCCTGTGAAAACACCTCCAACCTCACCTAAAACGCGTGCTTTCTCTCAAAATCACTTTGAAATGCTTTCTCTCTATCCTTGGTGTGCAAAATGACATTGTTCCTTGTGGAAATTATATATAAAGACATTTGGAGTCATGGTTTTGATTTTTGTTTCTTCAAAACCCACTTTGATAATGTTTTATTTTGGCACTTTTCCTGATTTAATTCGACTCTATATTTCAGTTTTCCCTTTGAATTTTTAGCTAAAATGATGAAATTTTTGGCACTTTTTGCAGGGGTTGTATGGAATTTGGCCAAGGAAACCATGACTGCACCTGAAGAGATCAACTAGAAACGTTTTTGAAAATTATCACATGACACACTGTTTGACTTTTCTTCAAAAGAAAGTTTTGAAGAACAGTCGTAATCTGTCAACATGACGATGAAAATATTTAAATCACAACTTTGTAAGGGCCTCCCTTTGGCCTACATGGCTTTATTGGACATGGTTGAAGACCAAATTGACTAATCCCTAGACCTAATGACTGAAAATGACTCTTGTCCATTAAAAGATCAAACATTGACTGTTATGGACTTTAGTGAACATTGATGAAATGACCTAAGCCAGCAGGTGCTAGACATGAGGGGAAATGACTGAAAAGACCTTTCCGTCAGATTATGGCATGCCCCTAGCAGAATGCAGCTGAGTGAATGGAGCGAGACTCCTAAAAATGAAATGCAGAAAGAGTTTTTATCTCTGACAGAGGACTGACGAGACCGAAGCTAACACAGGCAAGGAAACTATGCAAAATATTTTTCATGCAGGTCTATGGTGGCCAACATTGCATAAAGATTCCAAGTTATACTATAAGTCATGCAATTCCTGTCAAAGAACTAGTAGAACATCGCAAAGAGATGAGCTACCACTACAACATCAGGTACCTTTGCAACCCTTTGAGAAGTGGGTGATTGATTTTGTGAGGCCAATTCAACCCCCTTGAAAGAAAATAGGTGCGCACTATATTATCACTGCGACAAAATATTTAACCTGATGGGAAGAAGCACAACTGGTTAAGGATTGTACAAGGGTTATGACAACAAAATTCTTGTTTGATTATGTATTAACCAGGTTTCGATGCCTGAATGTATTGGTGAGTGAAAGGGGTACGCACTTCCTAAACAAAACGATCAATGTGTTCACTGAGGAGTTTCAAGTCTACCACCAGAAGAGTACAGCATATCACCCGTAGGAACACAGAACTGTTGAAGCCTTTAACAAGATTTTGGAAACAACATTGACAAAGATCTCCAATGCACAACAGAATGACTAGGATGTGTGCGTACCTGCAGTACTATGGGCTTATCAGACTACTTATAAGAAGCTAATAGATAAAAATTCATTCAGATTAGTATATGGGGTCGAAGTCGTAATGCCGATGGAATACATTGTGCCTAGCCTGCACATAACAACTTTGACAGATATGGTAGATCATGAAGCCTTGGAAGAACGACTTGCGTAGCTCATAGAGCTCGAAGAAGATCATTTTTGGCAAGATTCCATCAAAAACTATAGAAGGAATGCAGAAAAGCATGGCATGATTGCCATATCAAGCTTCATACATTCAAGGTAGACGATCTTGTTCACTTATATGATAGTAAATTCACTAAATTTTTGGGTAAATTCTAGATGCATTTGTTAGGGCCATATATTTTCAAAGAAATGATAGATGGACGCATAATTTAGCTTGCGAAGTTGAATGGGGAACTCTTCCCGGGAAGAGTGAATGGGAGTAGATTGAAGTTGTATACTAGGGATCCTATGCAATGACTAAATGGCAAAAGGATAGTCCTATTTCTCTAGGCGATTGCAAGGGAGCGCGGGACTATAAACTACACTATTGAACTTGGTGGACAACGCAGCAAGCAGGCTTTGCGAAGAGTTAAGAATATGAAACCAATGAATATGTGCTTAGGAAGATATGCCAAAAGGGAATGTACCATGCAACCTAGTAGGAAAATGACCATTAGAGTTAATGTTCATGAATTGATGGCCAGAAAGCGGTTAAGAGGAGCGGGGTGGCGGAAATTAAGGCAAAAATATTTCAAGATCTACCACCAAAAAAACATTTATTATGAAAATTTGGGGGGAACGGTCAGATTTGAGTTCAAAATACCTATAAATTAAGTGTGCTATTCCAAAAGAGAACACTTTTCACTCTAAGACTTGTTGCTAAATTTTGTTGTCTGTCGCCTATGAGCCACACGTATTGAAAATATTTAGTTGCGATCCCAATTTTTTCCCAATTGCCTAAGATAAATCAAAAGCTTATCCTTGAGTAAATGACTACCTCAAGCCTTGTTGAAATTGTTAGTGGTAGCGATGTTGTCTCTGACGTAGCAACCCCAGAAGATGTACGTATGGAAACTCTAGTTGCTTCTCCTACGACACCGAGGTCACCTAAGTGAAGCACACCCCTTGTTACTGGGAATAGTTTCCACTTAGAGCTGCTATTCCCACTAAGACTGGTAGTTATCTTAGAAACAAACAAGTTAAAACTACTTTTGCTTTCCTTTATGAAAAATAGACAAGAGATGAACAAAGGAGACCAACCTTTGTCTTGCGCTTGGTTTCTTGCTCGGTTCCTCTCCTTCTCGATAGATCTTTGCCACTCCTTCTTTGTCTGCACAACTTCAAAGATAACCTGTGGAATCAAACCAGCATAAAATATCAAAGAACAAAGATCTATATTCATAAACAACACAGGACTAGATATGTATTAACCACACAAATGCATATACAATCAAACATACAAGAATGTGGAGGAAAACTTGAATAGCTTTATTAATATCAAGAATAGCAAGAGGATTACAACCAATTGTTCTGACCCAGCATCATCCTCCAACAAGAAAACCCTTCTTCACCTCAAGTAAATCTTAGATCACCTAACACTATGATGTTACACCAGAAAACCAACAACACTTCTCTACAAGATACAAGATTTCAGCCTCTAACCTCTGAATCTCTGGGATGAGAGATCCATATATAGATTTTTGCAAATGTTTGAGTCAGATCTGGGTTTTTGATTAGTGTCCTCTCTCTGATAGTTCTTGGTTCCACTTGGAGATTTCATTGATCTCTTACTCATCCTTGAGCGAATTCTGAGAGGCAACTGTCATATGAGAAGTTTCTAAAAGATTCCTTGATCATCCACTTAGCAAACTGTCTCCGCCACTTGTCTATTCTCGTCCATCACACCCTGTAGAAGGACTTTTTAGTATTCATCACACCTCCCATGTGTATTAGGTGAGATGCATCGTACCCTCTGCACTGGGAATTCAGTATGGTCCAGTTTTGACCAGTTCTGAGTAGTTTTCTGTGGAGAGCTTTTGGGAGATGATGTAATCCGCTGACCTTGTTCCTTTAGGTAGTGAAGCAACACTTTTGGGGACTTAGGAGCCCTTAGTTTATGGACATTTATGATTGGGGTTTTAGTGCCCAAAAATTTCTATAACAATTTCCCCCTAAAGCATGAGGTCGTTAATCTTTTGATGTCGGGTGAAATGCTTTACCATGAGAATCCGAAGTTTATTCGAGCTGGGAGGCGACCTGTAATAAGATACAATACATTATCTTCATAATATTTTTCATGATCTAGCTGGGGTAGACATTCCCATGCTCAGCTTTATAAATTCATTCTCATGTACATAGGATAGACAACCATCTGTGCAGCACACTGATGATTCGGACGGAATCATCATCCTTTGATTTGGATGATCATCTGTTCGGTAATGATGTACATTTGATGTCTTTATATTCCTGAATATATCGCAGCTTGGATGGATGAAACTAGATCCGAGGTCTTCAAAACTCGTTCAATCTTCACTCGGAGTACAAGTCGATCAATGTGAAAGATGTTCTAGAGTCGGACATGGAAAGACATTGCTTGATTACCAACCAATAATGTAAGTTGTTAACAGGCGTGAGAGGGATCACCGATAATGACAATGATCCTCAAGGTACTACAGTACAATTTGCATGGTGTGAAAAAGGGACTTGGCGTCGAACACCACGCAAAATCTTTCGGTCAAAGGCCATTGATGTAAACCTATCGCCAAAAGTGAGAAACTTGCCATTGAGGCATGCAAGCTTCAAAGTACTGAAAGGGGTTGTTCCTAAGTCGACTTCTTGGATAATGAGCTGATTTCAACAAGAAGTGACCCATCATAGGAGGGCCTTAATGAATCCCACATATATGACATGGAACGGAGCAAATGATTTTGGAGGTGAAAACGATTTGATGATACAGGGTTCAGGGTGGTGGTCATGAAAGAATGGAGCGTGAATGTATTGCAGCGGATGAGACACACGTGAATTCTCTGAGCGACTTCTCTTGAACATACCAGGGACACTGACGATGGATTGGTAGCATTAACCCCAAATATGGATGGTGTGACGGACCAATATGACCAGTGAACGGAACAACCCAACCTCACTCGGATGCGGAGAGAAAGTGTCATGTTCAAGAGCGACTTGCTACCAATAAAGTTTCTTCAAGTTTTCTTCCCAATTTTCCCCAGTCATTGCTAACTAGTACCTCTTTAGTTTTTTCAAGCTTGAGGAGGATAACATATGCTTGTTCTATAATTCGCCCTTCGGGCGAACCTGTCGCTATGTTTTAACGAGCCTAGTGACAGTGAAACTCATTCTCGTCCATTTGGACAAGTTTGTCGCTATTAGGTTTTAACGAGTTTAACGACAAAGATAACTCGGTCCTTTTTCAATTTTAGAGAGTCTTAAGGGATGGAAAGGAAACTCCAATGATTCTTTTTGTCATATAATCCCTTAAGTCCGAAAAAGCATAAATATATATGAAAGGGATGAATTTTCGATAGTTTTAAATGAGCCGAACAAGACAAGTGCTCGATCTTTTTGTGTAATAATCCCTCAGGTCCAAAAAGATTAAAATCTAGAGGAGGGATAGCACTTCCAATGACTTTAACGAGCCAGAGAGGCTAATCGCTCGGCAATCTTTTCATATTTTATGAGTTAGTTGAAAATAGCTTAAAGGAGAATTGTTTTTCGAGGAACAAGTGATGATTTTGGGTAGCAGCTGATTCCAGGTAAGGTTTGGAATTTTCCAATCATGGCCGATGTCACAAGGATGGCTAATAGAATCACTTGTCACAGATGTTCCTCAAAAAGGGTAAACAATCGAATGGAGGCATATGATCGGTCAAAAAAAAATGGAGTGGAGGTGATGATGCGAACACGACCAAGGCTCAAAAGCTGATGATAATGCATTCACAATGGTTATTTACTGGAGATTGGTTCATTTTTTAATGAGCTTAAACTCTTGGGGAAACATTTGCTCATTGCTTAGGTTTAATTTTTAACGAGCTTGAACTCCACGTAAAAACTACTTGTGGCGGGTTTATTTTTTAACGAGCTTGAACCCTGTGGTAACACTGCTCGTGATAAGTTTGCAAGCTCCCAGCATAATAATGCAAATCAAGGTGCATGCCCCCCAAGCTTCATTGCATTCACCGAGGTGGTTGGAATGAAGGTTTACCTTCGAGTTCTTTGAAAGAATCAATTTGGAAAGGGAGTTGTTTCATTTTTTAATGAGGTTAACACAGAAAAAGAACTATCCCCATGGCGACCTTTGATCACAACTCATAAGGGGTTATGAAGGAAAGATCTGGTTCCAATGCCCCCAGTACATAATGTACAACATCACTGAATTGATCATCAGATGATGTAGCTATGGTAGGGCTTGGAGGCAATGCCTCATGATGATCCACACTATCATAATGTTCTGAGTTCTTCATTTTTGTTGATGTAGAAGATCTCATGTGACAGGTTTCCATTATGGCCACTTCTGCCAGCTTACTCGGAGGTGGAAGGGAAAAATTCCCCATTAAGGAAGGGTGTTTTAGGAGACCTACTCCGATATTTTGAAGCGTCTGAGAGCTTCCGTGGATCATCGGAATGCTTCCCGTAACTTGTGAACTGTTGGGGAGAAATGTTTGTTGGTCGACGATTGCGATTCCTCCTTGGAAGGGAAATGAAATCTTTCTGAAGTACGTCGACACAATGGCAGCCATAGCATATATCTAGGGCCTTCCCAGTAGGATGTTGTAATCAAGGTTTTCGTCGATAACTTCAACATCAATTTCTACTGTTTTTCCCCCCATTTCGACTTGCAAGTTACTTAATATCCCATACGGGGTGTATGTTCATCCATCAAAGCTTTTAATGTCGTCGACGATCGTGACAAGGGTGGAGACCCTAAATTTTTCCAGCAACTCATCGACATAATACGTGTGGATTCCCCCTCATCAATAATTGTTCTATGAACAGTTTTGTTGAGGGCTTTCACTTGAATAAGGAAAGCTAGTTGAGCTGGTAACTTAGGGTCGTATCCTTTGTGATTAAAGGACACAAGATTGGAATCCGTTGGGTCAATCCCACCTATTGCTGATAATAAAGCCTGCTTTTGGGAGGGGCAATTTTGCAGTACCTCAAGTGTCGACATCACAGAGGGCGATTGAGCTAAATCCTCCACTATATTATAGTGTTGTGATGCTCTGGCACAAGGATTAAATGTTGATTTGTGTACTACTCCCTTTGGTGGTTTTATTGTTAATTCAGGAATGATGGGTGGCACAACTTTGGTCGAAGTTGTTGTCGAACTACTAGGTTGATCATTATCCTTGTTGTTCGACATCTGTGGTTTCCCGTAATCTTTATTCCTTGTCGATATCAAAGCATCATTTTGTTGTTTCGAAATGGACATCATAAGCACTCGGGATGGGGAAGCATTGTCCCTAGCAGCCAGATTTGTTCCTGGGTTTGGAAACGGATCAGTCAATACCGCTGAGGTTTTTGAATTCTTGAATAATTTTCTAAGCTCAACTTTATATAGACAATCTCTTGTCTGATGATCCTCATCGCATATCTGACACCCTAAAGGAGGTTTCCTTTGCCCATAACGGTTTGTAGAAGCTTTTTTAGGAGATGAATCCTCTTGTTTCTTCTTTTTCCCTTTCTTTTTCTTCTTTCCTCCTGGTTGCTTTGGTTCTTTTCCTTTTTCAGTCGACATGGAATTAACCTCTGAGGTGAGAAGTTTGTCATTTGAATTTTGACTAGAAACCCTACGGGATTTCTTTGACGTAGTCTTTATGGATTTTGTGCTAGTTGTACCTATCACGCCATTGCTGGCAGGAGAGTCTTTGTTTGATTTAGGAGGGGGAGGAACAAAAAAATCTGGTCTAGGAGCATCAGGGATTTTATCGTAGAGCGTGCCAGACTGAGTATAGATCAAGTCTAGAAATTGTGCGCGAGCAATAACTTGCTCTTTAGTGACGACTCCTCCCTTTGCCACATCTTCTATAATTGAAGGTAACAATGACTTAATAAACCATTCAGCCAACAGCTGATTAGGAACATATGTTTTTACCATTCTACGATGATGTCACCACTCATGAATATGATCAGATATGTGAGTGGTCGTCGTTTGTTTTAAATTGGTAAGAAGCTCTTTTCCTGTTTCGTAACTTATGGGTAACTAAAAATGGGTTAAAAGGGTTGTGGTTAGGGTACTGAAGTTATCAAATGAAGCTCTAGGCAACTCGATATACCATTTTTCTACCAAATCAGTTAATGTTCGCTGAAAAAGGTGAAGCCTGATCGAATCATCGTTGAGAGTGTTTAATGAACACCACAGATGAAAGGTCATCACATGATTCGACGGGTATTCACCTGAATTTCCATTAAATTTAGGAATATATGATAGAATTTTATGTGGAATCACCGGCCACCAAGAGGCATAAGCAATTGGATCATTCGTCAACCGGTTTAGATCTAGTAATTCTAGAGTTGCTACAAATGGCAACTGTTGATTCAGGTTAGGCGAAGCATACCGAGGATAAGATGGAATTGCCTGGGCAGTGGATCTTTGCATACTAGCATAATGTATTTGTGCTGGTAACTTTGATAAGGTTGATGGGCATAACCATTATAGTATGGTTGTAGATAACTGCTTTGGAAATGCAGTTGCCCATTACTTACAAAGACTTGTTGCTCAGGTCCCTGATATGATTGTTGGAATTGCAGTTGCTGATTTTGAACCAGCCATGGTTGTTGGACCATTTACTGCCATCCAATACTGGATGATTGACCAATATGAGGAGTCATAGTACCTGTTTGAGCCTGAGTCACTCTAGATAAGGAGGCACTAACCTGAGGTTGTGATTGACTCGCTGAGATGAGAGGTTGTTGTATTACAACCTGAGAAACTTGGGGTTGACATACAATAGGTAGCGCTTGCACTTGCGATGCAGTCACCATAGCAGGTATAGTGGGAATATTCGACACAGGGTGGACTGGTTGCATTGAATATAAAACCCTTGGTTGCTGATATAGTTTTGGTACCCGACCGGTGGATGTAATTCCAGTTTGACCTGAACTTTGTTGTAAACTCCCATATGGTTGTTCTCTAAGAGGGAATAATGAAGAGGCATACTGTCCCCCATATGGTGGCAATCCAGTACTTAAAGGGTAGATTGGCCTTTGAAGACACATTGGATCAATTTGTTGAGTTTCAACATTAGAAATACCTGATGAGAATTTGGATGAAGAAATAGGAACTGACCATGTCGTCAAAACAGTCCCTGATTGGACTCCGGCTTGTTTTTGATAACTTGTCGGGACAGATGGTACACTAGCGAACATTGTTGGAGTAGCAGTAGGAGGTTCTACTGCTGCTGGATTTGATGACATAGTCCTGGATGTCGATGGTTGTTCAGACATATTTAGTCTATCCAAATAATTTCCTAGCGATTCTACAGGAACTTGCGATGAAGGGAGACTAATCTCTAAGACCAACGAGGGAACAGTGACGTTATTCCGATTAAAATAAATTTTAGATGCTTTGACACAACTTGTTTTCAATTTTTAAGAGTCGAGAAAAAACAAAAGATGACTCTAGTCGCCTTCGATTTTTAATGAGCCCGAAGTGACAAGTGCTCAGATGGACCTTTTCCTTTAAGGAGTTTGAAAAGGAACGAAAGAGACTACTCTGGGAATCTAGATAGAGGGATTACCAAACCAATTGCAAAACTGCAGAATACTTTTTACGGTATGACATTCAATCTTCCCAAATGTTGTGTTCAGTGCATTGCAATCGATAGGGCAGCAGACACGGCTTCCTAAGGATAAAGGATATAGCCTATTATGGTCTCCCAATATATATTCAACAGTACGTGGAAGCACAAGTCCGTACTGGCACTTGTCGTCTCAAAGAGGAGGAATCACCCAACCAACAATGGAAGCTATAGTTACCAGGCTTTACGACACCAGAATATGTCTCTAGTCTAGACTTCTAGATGTTGTGCATTAGGTTCCAAAGTGTTTCTAGATTCATTAAATTTATTTTATAGTTGATCTTGTTTAAAAAATTTCCTTTCAGGTTCACCGCGTGATGTGTATACAATTCCTAAAATGCAGTCTAAGATGATAAACAACTGTTTAATCTTCTTTTGGCAATGAAAATCCTAGCCACTAAGGAAAGAGAATTGAGGGTCTTTCAACAAAGAGCATAGAGCACACACTAAATGCACTATCCTAAATCAAACCAAGCAATCTAAATGCAAATGCACATGCATGTTTTTTTTTTCAGCCTTCTTAATGTATGAATGACAAGAAGAACGCTAAGTGAAAATTTGAATTATTTTCCAAAGCGACAATACTAACAAATTTCTTTTCAAAATGAATTGAAGGTAAGGATGACACTTTGCGATTTCGAAATGAAAATTGTTTTCGACACTTGAAAAATTATTAATTCAAATCACATACAAGAGTAACAGTACAATCAACTATTAAGAACAATGGGATTCTCTTCTATGACTGAAAACGACACTTGCGACACTTTCATATCAAGAAACGACAGCCTGATTACGCTACTTCTTTGTAAAAGAGAACTGAAAATGGTGCACAATACATAAAAAGACTTACATTTCTTTGCACAATGGAGGCAGAATGATGGAAGAGAAGGGGGTTTCCACAGAGATATACTGACCACAAACATCAAAACTCCTAAATAGAACTGAAAAGAGTGAAGAAAAACCAAAGTTTGAAGGTAAAATTAACATTCCCTGACCATCGCACCTGTCACACAGGGAATCCAGTATGCATCGCACCTACTGCACACGGGAAGTGCGATGCATATAGACTTCCTTGAAGGGAGGGTGCAATGGTACCAGTGCAAGACTTTTATCTAGTCTTTGATCACAATTTGCAGTTCAGTTCAGGGATTTAGGCCGAGTAAGTGATGTTCAGTAAATATAAATCACAGGGGTTGATCTAAGGAGGTTACTAGAGCCACCAATTAGGGTAATTAGAGTGTTTGCAGATCGATTGTTCATTTTATAAACAAAACATGGAGATAGACTGAAGCAGCATTGATCTACTTTGCACTTGCATAGAAAACGCAGTTCGAAGGTTAGTTGGCTTGAATTCAGGCTCTGTCTGTAAGTTTATAAAACAAACAAAAATGGACTAACAAACAATCTATTCGCTCCCCAGTGGAGTTGCCATTTTGTTACCAGGAATAGAGTCCACTTAGAGCTGCTATTCCCACTAAGACTGGTAGCTATCTTAGAAACAAACAAGCTAAAACTACTTTCACTTTCCTTTATGAAAAATAGGCAAGAGGGCAACAAAGGAGACCAACCTTTGTCTTGTGCTTGGTTCCTTAATCGGTTCCTCTCCTTCTCGATAGATCTTTGCCACTCCTTCTTTATCTACACAGCTTCAGAGAGCACCTATGGAATCAAACCAGCATAATACTATAAAAGAACAGAGATCTATATTCATAAACAACATAGGACCAGATATGTATTAACCACACAAATGCATATACAATCAAACATACAAGAATGTGGAGGAAAACTTGAATATATTTATTAATATCAAGAATAGCAAGAGGATTACAACCAATTGTTCTAACCCAACATCATCCTCCAGAAAGAAATCCCTTCTTCACCTCAAGTAAAGCTTAGATCACCTAACACTATGATGTTACACCAGAAAACCAACAACACTTCTCTACAAGATACAAGATTCCAGCCTCTAACCTTTGGATCTCTGGGATGAGAGATCCATATATAGATTTTTGCAAAGGTTTGAGTCAGTGCTGGGTTTTTGATTAGTATCCTCTCTCTGATAGTTCTTGGTTCCACTTGGATATTTCATTGATGTCTTACTCATCCTTGAGCGAATTCTGAGAGGTAAGTGTCATATGAGAAGTTTCTAGAAGTTTCCTTGATCATCCAATTAGCAAACTCTCTCCGCCACTTGTCTATTCTCGTCCATCGCACCCTATAGAAGGACTTTTCAGTATGCATTGCACCTCCCATGTGTATTAGGTGAGATGCATCGCACCCTCTGCACTGGGCATTCAGTATGGTCCAGTTTTGACCAGTTCTGAGCAGTTTTCTGTGGAGAACTTCTGGGAGATGATGTAATCAGCTGACCTTGTTCCTTTAGGTAGTGAAGAAACACTTTTAGGGACTTAGGATCCCTTATTTTATGGACATTTATGATTGGGGTTGCAGTGCCCAAAAATGTCTATAACACCCCTACTAGATAAAACCAACCAACCAATCCAAAAAAAAACACAAAGGACAAGAAAAAGAAGGTTTTGGTGCACACATCACCAAGAAATCATACCAAAACATAGGCACAACAAAAGAAATATAAGTAACCAGAAAGTGTAGTGGAGCTAGAGGCAAAAGAATTCGAGGGAACGAAAGATATTGATGCCGAATGGGTGGAACCCATGAAGAGGTTGCCAAAGTATATCACTCTGTGGAAGGGAAAAGCAAAGGTAACAAAGGACCTTGATACTGGGAAGTTTACAGTCCTCATGCCCTTGTTGTCTAAGAAGGTCCCCTTCGAAGGTCCTTGGCTTGTGCATATCTCATTGTTAAAGATGGAGGATTGGGACATTGTAGACGACACTAAGTTTCCACATTTGGTGATGGATAAATATATACAAAATACATGTTATGAAGAAATAGATGTTAGCACATTAGAATTGATGGAATGGGTCTGCGGTGTTGAGCAATCAGGGTTGCTCAATCTACGGTTGGTGCCACATTATCACCACACCCCCATTAATATGATATATGTGTGTCATCTCCTCATATTGGTACATGATGGGTGTTTATGGCTAGGAGATCCTATCCCCATCACAGACATGTTGATTCACAAAATCACGTGGCTATCTTACAAAGGCGTGAACCCTACCAATGAGTTTGGAGGGAAGACTGGGGAGAAAGAGCTTGCAGACAAAATGAAGAAGGATTACGGTCTCCTCAAGAAGTTGTGAGTGTATTCCACCCTCTCTATTATAGACTAGGCAGTTCAATTTGCTACCTAGATTTTAGTAGGTAAGGTTGTGAGAAAATGCCACATGGACGAAGTTCCAGCTCCAGTAGTTTCACTTGTTGTGCAGTGCATGAAAGATATACAATTTAATTGGGCTAGGTACCTTTGTCAGGAGTTCCTAGCAAGCTGTCAAGAATCCTAGGAGGAAACCAATTTGTTCTACTACACTTGGTTGCTGTTATAAATTGGTCTCGTTGCATGGAGATTGCTGAAGTATAGCCAATTTCCTCCTCTCGAGGAAGGATTGCTGGAGGCTGCACAATTCACCTCTTTATGGTCTATGAAGGATGTCATGCGGATTATAGAAACAAATATATTTTGGACTTTAATGGAAATGAATCTCCATATGGAAATCAATCAACATCCAAGGTTTTCCCCAACCTTGTTCATGCAGCTGTCAACCTACGCGGGATTCAAGGTTGACTTCCACAGAGTCTATATCCAAGCACGGAAGGATCCAGAGTAGAAATGGCACAAGTTTCCCTATTTGGTGTCAGGAATGGACATGCAAGAGGTCTTTGGGTTATGGCCTATAGAGTAATGCACCTCGTCATAGTTAGATGTTGGAACAAGCATAGGTGTGGAAAGTTCTATTGTGCAGAAAAGAAAGGAGGCCACTAAGAAAGTTGTGCATACCCTAGCAGAAAAAAAAAGAAGGAAGCTGTAGAAAAGGCTCACATAGAGTAAGAACACACTACAAAGGTGCAGGAGGAAACAAAACAACGTGAGTCACAAAAAGGTGATAAGTCACCTTCGCCACAGACCAAAGAAGAAGTGCTTTCAGGCCAAGGTAGAGGCTGTGATGAGGGGTAGAGTAGCCCCTTTATTTTGAAAATACATGGCACAGAGCTAAAGGGTGAAATGCTAAAAAATAAGAAATCTAATAAAACACAGGTTGATCCCATGGTATTAATGGAAAGTGATATTGATGAGATTAGTGATAAAATTAGGGATACTCTGATAGAAGTGTTGCAGCAGTTTGAGAAGAAATACATGCAAATATTGGGGAGCATCCAAAAGGATCTGCACGAGCTACCGATCCAAACAAGAAGAATACAGGCGAGCATTGGAAAAGTGAGTGCGGAGCAAGTGAGATTGATACCCGGGATAAGGCAAGCAGCAAAGCTAGTAAGGACCCTGGATCTCAAAACTATACCATTGCGAGACGGTTCTATTCACACAGGATCAGTCGCTAATCGTATTATACTTAGTACAATCAAGGATATGGGACTTAATACAGTGACTCTCTCCAATGAAACCCTCCACATGCTCCATAAGGGTGCGATAGAGCAGTTGAGAACCAGGGGGCAGCATGCCCTCAACCAAATCAGTGAGTACAAAGTTAACAATGAACAAATTTTCATTGAAAAGACATAGGCTCTGAAGGAAAAGGAGGCACTACAAGTGCGTAGTTCAAGTATGGAGTCATTGCAGTAGTAGGGGCCTATAATATAGTGCCTAAAATTTTCATATTGGAGGATGCACAACTTGAAACCAAAATTAGAAAATTAGCCATTGGTGTGCATGAGGCTAGAGCAGAAGTTGGACGAGTAACTTTTGAGTTCAACATGAAGATTGCAAAGATGCAGTTCAAGTTACAACCCATAACTCCGCCTGAGGTCTAGGAGCAGGGCATACTCGAAATTAAGGAGGGCATGGCTACCTTGGACACCACAGTCACTAACTTTGTAGCATTGTTTGAACATGATATGGATCTTTTGACCAATCTGTAGGAGGATCCGAACTTGAAAACATTGAACATAGAGGTAAGGGAGATGCAACGCCAATATGATAAGGTAAAGGTGAATGCACTCATCTTAGCACTAGTACAACACCTTGCCAAGTTGCAAGAAGGAAAGCAACTACTGGCACAAGTAGAGGAAGCTTAGAAGAGAGAGGCCTTGCTAAAGTCCAAGTTGCAACCTTGGTTGGATGAGGCTTATCAGATCACAATCTCCATTCAAGATAAGCTTAAGGGACTGTAGCGGACGAAACAAATGATGAGGCTGGTAGTAGAAGGACTAGCCACTGAAAAATTAGTCGAGGAGGTTCAACAAACAACAACACACAACACTGCTAAAGTTCCAGTGATCTAAGTGGAGTTGGGGGATCTTCACAGTAATATCGCGGAGGCAACAGAGTGATTCGAGGGTGATTCATGATCTTTGTGTTGGGGGCCTATTGGGATGGGGTCCCCTGGAGTAGTTTGGGGTTAAGATAGCCCAACTTTTGGTACAATTTTGTAAATAATTTAAAGTCTCCATGATTTGTGGATGCGGAGCATGTAGATGATTAAGAGTCAAAGGGGCTTAGCCCCTTGTTTTGGATAAAATCTGAGTCATCTTTTGAGATTCACCCATGGTCCACATACCATGTTATTGTATGAAAAAAGTCTATAAATAGTGAGTCTTAGTGAAAGGAAGAGGTAACTAAGTGGAACTAGGATAAGGAATTGTGTTAATTGAAGAATTTATGGTAGGAAGGCTCTGCTTCTTGTGCTTAGATAGGGAAAGAAAGGCTCTGCAGCTAAGTGTGCGGGCCACTGTAGCTGTGTGTGTAGGGTAGTTTGAGTCTAGAATCTGTGAATTGAGATCAATAAATACAATTTTCTGAAGAATTATTGAGTATTTTTATTCATGTGTATTTATGTTATATGCCGCTAATGAATGACTTATGTTATGAAATATTGATTTAATGCTACACAATTATCTTGAATAAGTCTTAATAATGTATGCAATGCATGTTTAAATACTTTTGCGAAGACTCTAATGATTCCTCTTACATTTATTAATGACTTAAGTAGATTTGCATGAGCACCAATTGAGGATTTATTTATGATGCACGTAAGTAGGTAAATCGACTATTAAAGGTCTGCAAGGACGTTCCCTAAGATTTTATCGATCTACATGAGGGCATATCCAAGGCACTGGAAGACATCACACTAGTCTCTGGATGCAGAAACTTGGTTCTTGCATCCCCCCATACTGCTCCAGGTGAGACTATAGCCTATGCTACATAGGTTGTTGCCGAAAGGGCTAGTAGTGTAGGATTTTGTTGGTTAGCACCACTAAATCTAAACCTGGGTCAAGACACGCTAAGCCAACAATACCCTGGAGAGATAGTCAGCAGTCAAGGAGCTTAATTCACATTGCATCTAATCGAGAATATGTTAAGGCAATGTCATATCAAGCACAAAAAATCTAAGGCCTATCATCGTTAGGCCAATGGACAAGTAGAGGTCACAAATAGGGCATTATAGAGCATCTTCACCAAGGTTGTGAGAAGTAACATAAAGGAATGGGAAGATAGATTAGTGAAGGACACTTGGGCCTATAACACAACTTGGAAAACAACTATTGGTTTTACCCCTTATGATTTTTTCTATGGAAGGAAAGCTTTGCTCTCTATTGAGTTTGTTACAATACTTTGAGAATGGAAACCCAATTGGATTTAGATGTCACCAAAGCACAATAGGAGAGGCTTCTCCAATTAAATAGCTTGGATGAATTCAGAATGAAAACCCTTCTACACACCAAAGTTATCCAATTGAAGAGGAAGGTATGTCATGATAGGAATATCAAGGACACAGTTTTTCAAGAAGGAGATTTGGCTTTGTTATATGACTCTAGGTTCAATGAATTCAAAGGGAAATTTATGACAATATGGTTAGGCCCATTCCTGATAGAGAAATGGAGTTGTTCGAATTAGGACCATTGATGAGGAAGGGATTCCCTTGCTTGTTAATTGCTATAGATTGAAGGCTTAGCTTACAAAAAACCTATGTCCAAGGAAAAATTCATTAGCACCATCAGTAGAGAGGTGAATGTGATTGAAGTATCATATCTTCCAAGTCACAACAATCCTAGATATTTTTTTTGCTTGTAAGGAAAAAATAGAAAAAAGAAAAACAATAAAACAATAAAAGGCATGGATGAAAGCCTTTATGAGGCATCTGAGGCCAACTCTTGGGTTGAAAACCTCCTTGAGGCAACCCAAGAGTAAAAAAGAAAAAACAGAAAAAATAAAGATCCCTAGTTGAAAACCTCCCCTGAGGTGCTCAGGGAAGAAATACAAGTTGAAAACCTCTCTTGGGGAAGCCTGTGTGTCCCTCAAAAAATAAAAATAATAAGAAAAAAATAAAGGAGAATTTCTTGGCATGGATCCACAACTTGTCTCTTAATATTTTTTGTCATTTTGAGGGTTTTAAGGATAGTGGCGAATTTCAGAGCTACAAGGCCAACATCCTCAAGTTTCCATCCACTTATCCCTCCATCCATTCCATATCCTCCATGAAAAACTTTGTCCTCACCACTATCCACCATCCTAGTGGCTCAAAAATCCAATTTCGGGCCCTCACTAAATTGCTACATGAAGATTGTAATTACTACAGGAAGAACATGTAGCACTGTAGGAAGATCCCGAAAATATATATGAAGGGGATATGATTGAGAAAACCACCAAGAATGACCTAAACAAAGGTAAATGATGGTCTCCAACCTTGATCCACCACCCATCCATTTTTTAAACATTCTTCTTCACAAAAAAGTCAATATATTTCAAAACTAACCCTAAACCTTGTCTCATCCTAAAATTTCTTGAAAAAAATAGAAAGCACATTACCTCTATTTTCACAACCATAAACTACTCAATCAGGGCCCTAACATCATCCTCCAAGCCATCTACACTCTTCCTCATCAATCCCTAGAAGTTAAAATACATTACAAGAACAAAAAGGGTTGCTACATGATTCTCCTATAGTAGCCTATGCAACCTGTTACACTGAAATTTGTCACCATGGCTATCTGCAGTTAGTATGGCTCCATCAACAGTCATACTATCCTCCTTGGCAAGCCTTATACCTCTTCTCTCCATGTCAAACTTCAAGAAAGAGAGAAATTCATTAAAGATCATGTTTATCTCTGGGTACGCAGGTTCTCTCTACCTTGCCTGCATGTACGCATCCCAAGCTCATTGTACCTGCGTACTTGTACACTCTGTAAGTCAAGGGATGGGTGCATACCCCTGTAAAGGTCAAAAGGTGCGAGTTTCATCTTAAAAAAGTTACTTGTGGTCATTTCTAGAGCATTCTAGAAGATTGTTTAACGTGTATTGAGCGCCTCCAGATGGTTCATGCATCCCTATGAAAGAGGAACGTATCCCATCAAGAGAGGAGCTACCCCATCCAAAAGGGGGAGTATCCCATTGATGTTGGACCTGATTAACTTCCTCTAGAACACTATAAATACAGGCATTGGGCCAGAGGAAGGGAGGTTGAAAGATGAACATTCCAAAGGGTAGATGCTGTTGGAATTAGGATTTCCTTGTAGAAGCTTGTGAGGAGAGATTACCATCCTTTCTTGTTTCATTTGGAAGTGGGTGAGCTTATCAAAGTAAAGGAAAACTCTTGCTGGACCCTAGGAGGAACTTGCACGACACCAAGGCTTAGTTTGTAATGGTTTCTTTTGTTTCCTATTAATACAAATAAGTCCATTCTTCTCAATAATTTGTTATTAATGAGTTGTTTCATATACTCCTTGGTCTGTATGTTGAATATGTTTTATTTTGTGAGATATTCAGGTGCTATGTAATCGTTTGATTGTTAGTGAATGCAGGTTTCGAAGTGAAGGAGGAGCTCATCCAGATCGATGAGGC
>APFE031354507.1:0-52723 GCA_000404065.3 Pinus taeda | reverse complement strand
GGTTCTAACCGGGCTCTCCAAGAGATAATCCTCGAAATGATAAAGTACTTCACCCTTCCTAGATGATATAAAACCCCTATCTATTACAGGCTTCGTACTTTAGGGGGCAATCTGTTACACTGAAATTTGTCACCATGACTATCTGCAGTTAATATGGCTCCATCAATAGTCATATTATCCTCCTTGTCAAGCCTCATACCTCTACTCTTCATGTCAAACTTCAAAAAGAGAGAAAGTCAATTAAAAACATGTTTATCTCTGGGTACGCAGGTTCTCTCTACCTTGCCTGCGTGTACGCACTCCAAACACACTGTACCTACGTACTTGTACGCTCTGTAAGCCAAAGAATGGGTGCGTACCCCTGTAAAGGTCAAAAGGCGCGAGTTTCATCTTTAAAAAAGTTACTTGTGGTCACTTCTAGAGCCTTCTAGAAGAGTGTTTGACGTGTATTGAGCGCCTCCAGATGGTTCATGCATCCCTATGATAGAGGAACTTATCCCATCAAGAGAGGAGCTACCCCATCCAAAAGGGGGAGTATCCCATTGATGTTGGAACTGAATAACTTCCTCTAGAACACTATAAATACAGGCCTTGGGCCAGAGGAGGGGAGGTTGAAAGCTAAACATTCCAAAGGGTAGATGATGCTGGAATTAGGACTTCCATTGTAAACTTGTGAGGAGAGATTACCATCCTTTCTTGTTCATTTGGAAGTGGGTGAGCTTGTCAAAGTAGAGGAAAACTCTTGCTGGACCCTGGGAGGAACTTGCACAACACCAGGGCTCAGGTTGTAATGGTTTCTTTTGTTTCCTATTAATACAAATAAGTCCATTCTTCTCAATGATTTGTTATTAATGAATTGTTTCATATACTCCTTGGTCTATATGTTGAATATGTCTTGTTTTATGAGATATTCAGGTGTTATGTAATCGTTTGATTGTTAGTGTATGCAGGTTTCGAAATGAAGGAGGAGCTCATCTGGATCGACGAGGCTAGACTACTACAACAGCGTTGGACTTCAGGTAGGATCGAAAACACTTGATCTCGTGTGATAAATGCATGTTTAGAGAAGGATTGCTCTTAATTGTCTTGTTTGTCACTAGAAAGTCTTAGGCTTCTAGGGAGGTTGGTTTTGTCTGCAAGATTAACTCTTTCCGCATGACACAACCATTATAGAAAAGCCAGAAGCCTAGTTTTTTTGCTTCCCATTGAGTTGAGGGGATGATACCATCTTATGAGGAACTCTGACACTCCAAGCAGGACTCCTCCAAGTAGGACTCCTTCAAGCAAGACTCTATATCAATAACAACATCACCTAGGATATCAACACGAGATCTGCAATACATAACAACATCATCCAAACACACAGGAGAAAAGAAAATACACAGAGGAGCAGAAAAAGACAGCAATACAACTCCTTGAGTAATAGTACAAAGGTCCAACACTCTAGCATGCACACCCATACATTGATCAAACATGAGGTAGGCACGTGTATGGAAACCTCTCAGATCCTCTCTCTGTGTAAAATAATGAAAAATGTATGAATGTTGGGGAAAGGTATTTTTATAAGATGGAGGTGGCCAGTTAACTTGGTCACCCTCGGTCAGTGAACAAAAAGTTACTTATGAGTCATCATGCAACATGGGAGTGTCACATCAGTCAATACTAGATATAAGAGAGTGGGTGTTTATTACAAGGGATGAGGGAATGACCCCTCCAGGTGGGGAAATGGTCCAAAAGAGGAAAACTCATGCCTCTACCAAGTCATCACAGAGCTCTAAGCCCCGACCAAAAATAGCATATAACATACTGAGGCTCAAATTTTCTTGAATCTATGCTCATTTAAAAAAAAAAATTAAGATAAGGATGAGCCTAGGGAGCCATTGAGGAGAGTTGAGCCTTGCTTTTTAATTTTTATAGGAGGAAGCTACATGAAGCTACAATAAGCCTGCAAGTGCTACAGTAAGCCTCCAAGGGTGAAATAATTCCGCCAAGGGTCAATTTGGTCTCTAGTTATCCTTATCCCAGTCCAAGTGTTGAAAATTAAGTGGCCCATCTCATTCATCTCTCCATAATTTACATGTTGGTGCACCCTAACTTCTACAAGTCATAACAATCATTTTGTGAATTGAAAGGATTTTTCTGGCTATATATTAGAGGGAATATACGTAATTGTCATCAACTAGAGATTCCAACCCTATGTTCCCATTTAATTACACATCGGATATATTACATGAAGCAACCCTCCTACACTTAGTTGAAAATAGAGGAAAATACTGGAGGGGGATTCAATAGAAGGGAGCCTACAAACACTAAAATAATTCATCTTCACTGTCATGGATTAGAAATTTTCAGAAGGCATCAATGGTTAGGTTTATTTGAGATACTTAAGGGATATGATGATGACATTACATATGAATTTTCCATGGCCCTAAACTCTCAAACAAGAGTCAGTGCCACCACTGTGGTAAGGGGATTAGCCATTTGCATTAGTCTTGAGCTAATTAGCAGGATGACAACCCTTCCCCTAGGGATCCAATGGAGGAGAGAAGACAAGAACAATAATTCCATTGACAAAAATGACTTCTTCACTACTGATGAGAAACCTATTGATGATAACAATGGAGTCAGAACGGAAAGCCTACCCTATCCTTGGGATGAGGTGGCCTACCATATCCTCAAGTTCATCTCCTGTGAAGGAATACTGAGTGTAGTCTATGGCTACCATTTCAGATTGGTCCATGAACTAAGGTTTCAAGTAGAATTCTCCCTAGCCCAAAGACTTTGTGTACCTTATTTCCTCTTACATTCCATAAAGGACTGAGCCAAAAGGTGAGAGAGGGAAAGCACCAACACCTATGCCAACATGGCCTCATCAAACCGATAGTGGAAGATGCTTTGAATAAAGTAAGGATCCTTGTCCTCTGGTCCAAATTTAGGGATATGGATAGAGAAAACTTCATTGAAACTTAAACCCTCACACCAGGTGAGACCCGACCTCTAAATATAAGTTTTGTCAAGGGTATCTATCTTTTCCAGGAATCTATTAGAGTCTTCATATATTTCTAGGATATATAATATTCGAAATCGTTTGGTCTCTCAGATGTTGAATGCCTTTACCATTATTTCTCATTCCACGATATCTTACTTTCATTCTTCACATGTTTCATTCCCAAGATCTTTTAATTAGAGTTCCTCAATTATAGCAGGTTACCTCATTTTTCATATGAGGACATATTATGTTTATTTCATCTAGTAAATATGTGATCTATGCATTCTTACATCCTAGGAGGAGATCCTTTCTCTAATCATGCTTCATAAGATACAAGATTGATTTATGATGTCTATAACCATATCACCTATGAGCATACATACCTCATCTTTCCTTAGACTTTCTACAACAATTTCCTCTGAATGAATGAACCTTATTCTATTGAACTACTTCCCTATTATCTCATCATGTCTATGAATTCCATTTGTCTTTCTTCATGATCAGTGAACCTTACAATGAAGATTCCATTAGAGAATCTAGAGGATCAAACATATCCTATTATGTAGAGGTACGATGAGCCTTCCTCTATATGACTTCTTCCTTCTCCATCAGTATCTTTCAATGAGGTTTACAAGAGTTATACCCTATATAGCTATAGATTTTTGTCACAAACATTTTACATGTTCCCTATATCATGAGTTCTCAATGCTTCTACCATGATTCCATTATCTAATATGATGTATCCTATCTTATTTACAAAGCTTCCTAGCTATACTTTACATAATAGAAGAATATTTGAAGGACATTGTCTGAGTAACAATAAAGATCTCTCACTTCCTCCTTCTTAAGTTTCTATGTTTCAGGTTCTTCCACTTCTTCAGTAATATGGGTCTCTTATTTATTTATTTTGCTATTGTCCCTTTGAGGATAATCTCTTTTTTAGTGCCCATATTATTTACATCTATAGCACCGAGCCTTAGTCATTTTCTTCTTTTTCTTATGAGGACCAATTTCCCTTTTTCCTTTAGTAATTGTTCGACTCCTTTTTCTAGGTTCTTCGTCATATTATCCCTTCAACCTGGTTTCCTCTATCTTGTTCAGAGTCCATAAATTCGTGAATGGGATAGCTTCCTCTTCCTCATTGGACATGAGGTTACCTTGTTCATCAGCTAGTGAATTTAGAATGATGGAGATCATTTCCTTATCAGATACCATCTCTCTTAGGTCTTCCAATTAGTTTTTATTTGAGATGCTTTTGAAAGGCATGAAGATATCCTTTCATCCTTTGATACCTTCAATTTAGAAGGATCGTATCTAAGTGATATGATATTTATTATTGTACTTTCTAGAGAATATTTCTATGATATTATCATATATATCTTTTGATGTCTTGAGCTCAACTACATGAGGAATTAGGGAATATTTAATAGATTCCTTAATAATATTTTGAGCCTTTAGATATTTTTCCATGTATTAAGATAGATATTGAAATTCATATGGCTTGGAGATATTTCCATGGACATGATTGATGACTTAATATATTTGGAGCCATCCTCTAGCTTATTAAATTATTGTTTTCTAACATTTATCTACAAATTTTGTTATATTATGCTTAGTGTGAGGAGTAAAAGATTTGTTGCTATGTCATGTGCCCTAATGTGTGTTAAATGTAGGAATTGGAGAAATTTTGAGATAATTTGAGTGTAGGAGCTTGGAGTAAACAAGAAGGAGAGATTCTAGGAGGTTGTCCACCTCCTTAACTCCTCAAATCAGCAAAAGTTCACCACTCTATCTCTCAACAACATGAGGTCATTTGCAGCAAAGCAGGCTGAGATCATTGGCAACGAAGCCAATGCAGTTAAAGGGAGATCTAGATCCACATATTCTCAAGTTAGGGAGACAAACATCCCTATTTTGTAGGGATATGTTGGTAGCTACACTTTTGTATAAATAAACATGCTATGGAACTCATTAATATTCAAAGTTTTATTGTAGCTAAGAG
This sequence comes from Pinus taeda, assembly GCA_000404065.3. NCBI lineage: Eukaryota > Viridiplantae > Streptophyta > Pinopsida > Pinales > Pinaceae > Pinus > Pinus taeda. Next base: position 47,732 of record APFE031354507.1, on the reverse strand, counting down.
GCCATTGAGTTGAAGCACTTGTGGCTATTATTTTGATGATGTATTTGAAATTTTTGGAATGATAATGAGAATTTGTATCTTGATCCATCACTGAGTTAGTTTGGAGAGTTGAAGCTATTGTGTTTGGGCCCAACCCTAGTAGTGTAGGTCCCTCTTGTGTATTTCCTTTTCTCCTAGGCTAGAATGTTGATTAGTTGTTGTAGCTTAGAAGAGTATAATTCCTTAAAAAGTCTAATACTGTGATCCCTATCTCACCTCTCTCACGGGAGTTGTTAGCTCTACTACATATATTTGATATTGGAGGATCAGAAATAAGCTTGGTTGGTTCAGTTATGCTTCAAACGAGCTCCTAATGGTCATTCTTTCCTTTTCCTTTACCCCACTCATCCTCCTTTCATCTACATTTTCTGTGCTTTTTGTTAAAAACCATGTAAAAATTCCTTTTCTTAGGCCTCGAGCACTAAAACCCACAACCCCATAAAACCACGCCCATACGACTTTGCACCTCCATGAACTCGTCGCTCGTCTCCTCAGCCATTGATATCCGCCTCCTGATCTAACGAATCTCCATCATGCGCAATGGAAAACCTGCATGACTAAACCCCCACCGTCCGATCGTCTCTGCCAGGATCAAATGACCCATGCATCTTTTCCACCTACAAGGTGATGAAACATTAATGCATGATGGAGAGTGGTTTTCCTATCTTCCCTGCCGCTACACATCACGTGCTGAATGGAATTGTACACCCTCACTCTTTACCGCTCAACACCCTGAAGGCAGTGCAATTGATACTGCTTACCACTTCACCTCATGACCCCACCTGATAATCACTGTGCGCTTTCGCTGCCTAACCACCGTTGGATCTATCCGCCTAAGATATAACGACCCATGTTCACCCTGCTCCCACCTCTTTTGATACCCTCCACCAAGCCATCTCTGCCATCTATCCTCCCAATCCAATGATCGACCTTTCTCCCTCATCCAGCTCGTCCATCTGTCATGCAATCCATGTCCCTTGATCATTCCATGCACCTGAAGGACGAAGGCAATCAACTCACCAGTACCAGTTGTAGCTGCTCCTCAACAACCACATGTAACAGACAGTATGGTCGAGGAGGAAAAGGACATAGCTTGAGTGTGTAACTGCATTTAGCAGTTATGGAACTTCATGAATACGAACATTCCAGTTACCTGAGAGGATAGAAAAAGACCTGAAAAATATTAGATTCATCCACTGAGACAAGTAAACGCACTTAGAGACTCCATTAGGTAGTTAAAAGTAGTTGGTGGTCAATTATGACCCCTCCATACCTAAAATGGTCAAGTGCCTTTGTAATGAAACTCTATATATACCCACAAACAAGATGTAATCAGGGTTGATGGTTGATGTTTTGATGTAAGGTTCAACTTCTGGAGATTGTAACTGTTTTGATACTTGCAGCGTCTCATCTTTATTTTTAGCTAATACAAACTTCTTTTGTTGTTAATTTCTCACTTTCCATTTATCTTCTCTCCCAAGCTGTGCTTGATATGCTATAATCCTGAACTCTTGATGTTTAGCACTAGAGTAGTTGTCATCCTATTGATGAGCCCCAAAATTGGGTAACTTATTGGGCTCATTTTTCCTAACTGTTCTTCATCAATCCACCATTTTTCATAGTTTATGCATTTTTTTTTAGTATATTTATGTTAGTTGAACAAATGAGGATAGTCACTTGACCAAGAAGGCTAACACATGGTTAATGCAGATGTTTGGACAAATTTTGGACCAAGGCCAAGCAATTATGAGCTAAATGATAGCCAAGCATGAAGGAACGAGGGTGAGGATTCATAGGAAGGGTGTCCCCTGCATTAAATGGCCCCTTCCTCAAAATCTCCACCCTCAGCTCGGAGTTTAGTAGGCCACCAAAAAGGATTCCCAAGGGCAGCCGAGCAGTCTTGTGTAAAGTGGCTGATCACTGGCAGTTTGAGCAGCCGAGACCCTTGAGTTAAGGAGGGCTATTGGAGACCCTCATAGTGCATAAATAGGAAGGATTATAGCTTTTGTAGGTTACTTTTTGAACTATTGTATTTTGCACTATAGTGCTGTTATTTTCTTAGCTTATTTTGTAGCTGCTACTGTATAACTTTCTTTGGGACATGGTTATTTTTGAGTAATGGAAAGAAGATTTATTTGGCGTTAGTTCTATTTTTTTCTTAGGATCCTATAGCTCTTGGGGTTGGGCCCAACCCAAGTGCCAAGGTTTCCTTTGTGTACAGTTTGCTTTTTATGTCTTTGTAAAATAATTTTTGTTAAGTAGATTAAAATCTCACCAGTCACCTAGGCCATTGTTGATGATTAAAAAGGATTTTCATGTTCGGATTGATTTGATAGGTTAATAAAAAGGAAGATCTTCAGAAAAAGGCTATCAAGAACCTCTGATCTCACCTCTCCCTTAGTGGGATCATGAGCTAGGACCAAGGGGACCTTGTTGCCACCAAAAACACTGTCTTTGCTTCACCATGCAATTATTAGTATTAGATTATCATTTGCAGAAGTTGATACCAGTTGTGGTTACATGCTCAGGTTCATGATTGCTTAGTTGCATAGTTACTTCACATGATTTCATTGCAATTAAACTTCTATTCATTTCTTTGTGGTTATCTAGGTCATATTAGGTTAAAGTAGCCAGGTCCTTGATTTTCCAAGTATTTGTTTGTTCAGTTTGAGAAATAACTTACAGAGCACCTGTAATACTTCTCCATCTGCCCATACTCCATCAATCCCACCTACTCCATCCTCTAGTCCAGATTCTTGCCTTACGTCTACCACATTCGCTCGCTCTTCCCTAATTCCCATATTTTTGTGCAACATTGCTCTACCCCTCCTTGAATAAATTCAACCATCCTCACCACTCCTCAGCTCCATCCACCAAGTCCTGGACCTCCTCACACCCTTATCTCACTTCCATACCCACTCCTTCACCTTTTTTCCTCCATCAATCCTCAAAAATCTCCTTACTGAACATCCTGTAGAAATTCCAGAACATCCTGTAGAACCCCTGCAGACTTCCTGTAGAAGCTCACAAAAGGAGTTTCTTGATATCTAAACTCTGTGAAACTCTCTGGAAGGGTGCTAGGGACCCCTTAGGCCCTCTCCGAACCTTCCTAACCTCCTGTAAGCATTTCCTCTCGCCAATCCACCTATGCATAGTCAAAAAACAGTTAAAGCACATGCATGATAATTCTGACAACTTATTCAAAAATACAAAAAGATTTTTTCTTCAAATTTTACTAAAGAAGTAGCTTAGACACAGGCATTTTACCTTCCTAGAAGTAAATGGCATCTCTTCCAGTATCTTGCATCCTCTTTCTTCCATCATTAGGGCTAGCTGGTAGAATTAGGGTTTGCATTTCCTTTTAGATTTTCAGTTTCTTTCCACAAGTAGATTAGCTTCCTTTGAGTTAGCTTCCATCCATAAATTAAAAAGCTTCTTATCAGATCTCATAAAAGTTGGCTAAAGCTCCTAGCGGACTTGTGCCAGTTGACCAAGTGATAGCTGCGACAAGAGCTAGTACTTGTGCATACAACATCGTCGCTTCCAAGTTTGTTATGAACTACCGGGTTGATAAGAGTAAAGAAGGGAGTCTTAGGAGTTTCAGGATTATTGTTGCGATACTAGAGCCCACCACCTATCTATGTGTTAAAGTCTTGCATGTATCATTGAATAAGTTATTCAGGTTTCTCTTCATCTAGTGCCAAAGAGCTGTCATAATGCTTGTGCATTAGTAGATTAGATTTGTCGAATTATTTATTGGTTGCAGCAGCCATCACATGGTCTTGTGCATCTACTAGTGTGGTCAGTATTCTCCATGTTCACCCAATCCTAAACTGTGAGTAGTTGGTGGTCTAAATACTTGTAGTCTAGGGGTGTTCACGCATGTATAGTGTTAAGCAAAGTAGAAGTGGTTATCTACTTGGACAAACATCATTCCTTCCATTCATCCATTTGCAACAATAAGTTGAATTTATATGTTACCAAGCATCTCCGAGCTACAAACTAGGAGAGTTTCTTGGAATCCTAACATAATTGGCGCCGTTTTCGAGGAGAGGAGATTGAAGCTCAGCTTCCCTGGGAGAATGACACAGTTCTAGCTTTGATGATAGACAAAGTCTAGACACATTTCTAGTTGTAATCATCTATCTGGTGACTCTACTAGAGAACCAACCTTTGGCGACTCCACATTATAGTTCTGGCTCATTTTGTGAGGCATACTTGGAGAAATCCTCAGAAATCACTAGCTGACCCAGTGCTTGACCTAAGAAGATCGTTAAGAAAAGAAGAACATCATAGAAAGGAGCATCAGGATCAGGTAAGCCTAAAAAATCTTATGTATCTCTGCAAGAGAAGATTATAGCTGAGAATGTACAGTTCAAAGATATCGAGTCTGACATTTTTAGCAAAGAAATACGTGTAGAGATTCATAAAGCTCCTTGTTCGTTAAGTTCCCCTTTGGATTTTAGTCCAAAGAAAGCATCCCATATATTCCATCATATTCCTTTGTCCCTGTCATCTATTTCACTGCTCGCTACCTTTCAATCTGCTGGTACTCTTCCATCTATCCCAGTCATGGCAGGCCAACAAGCACCCATAAAGATGGAAAGAATCATAGCTGCTAGGTATGGACCCCTGGTATTGCCTATTCCTTTGAGTGCCATGCCTACAGGAGAATACCAAAAATACATGCCTAAGTTCATTGGTACAGAGGGGGTAACAGCTGAAGAACACCTTGAATCTTTTTATAGTTATGCTGATAACCTAGATATCAGTGAGGATGATGTGTGGATGAGAGTATTTTTCCAAAGCCTTGATGGAGAGGCTAGAAAGTGGTCCAGAGAATTGGCCCCTAAGTCCATACTAGACATTGAAGCATTAGATGATGTGTTTTTGAAGCATTGAGGAGACAAAAAATACCTGCTGTATTACCATATTGAGTTTGGAAACCTCAAGAGCGAAAATGGGGAATCATTGTTTGATTTCAATAAAAGATTCAATCGTATGTATAGTAAGATACCGGCTAAAGTAAAGCCTACCCCCACCTCTGCCACACTCACTTATGCCAATGCTTTTGACTTTGATTTTTGCCTGCTGTTGAGAGAAAGAAGATGTGCCACTCTAGTGATGCAACTCTAAAGGTAGAGTCTAATATCATGGCTACAGAAAAACTCAAAGGTCATGTTGATAGAAGGAGGCAGAGAGGTGAGGCTTCTTCTTCCTTTGTTTCATCTTCAGAACCTAAATTAGATAAAATGACTAAAATGATAGAGTCATTGGCTACTGAGATATCTAAGCTGAAGGTTGAGCAGAGCTCTGGAAAGGCAAGGCTTCCAAACACATTTTCTCCAAGAAACCCAAATCCATTCAGAAGAGAAAATGAACAATTATAGATCATTCAGATTGGTAAAGAAGTTGGTGAAGAACAAAAGGTTAAGGCTCCTTTCAAAAACGTAGTCATGGAGGAGGAGCAGTTTGCAGAAGAGGATGAAATTCATTGCATGGAAGATAAGGTTAGTGTTGCCTTCTTGACATTGGCTGCCTATCAAGAATCATTACTCTAGGACCAAACCAGTCAAGAGTGGGACAGAGAGGTTGTTCTGCAGACTAATGAACATCAAAGATATAATTTGAGGTCAAGCCCAAGCAATGTCAAGGAGAATCCTGTCCAGAGATCTGCTGTCCCCACAAAAAATTAAACAGAAAAGGCTAGTAGCTAACCCAGTCATGCTCAAAACACTAGCTCAAGAGGGAAGAGTTCCTAATAAGTCCCCTTCCCCTTTCAGCTTTGGATCAAAAGTCCAAAAGTTAAGAATATTTGTGCCTCTAATAGAACTTGTAAAGAGTGAAGTTCTTAGAAAGCCTATCCTTGAGGCTCTTGAGCTGAAAGACATGCAAGCATCCACTGATTATGTCAATTTACAAGTTGACAAACATGTAGTTGTGCTTAGCCCATTAACTGAACTTGCTGATGATAATTCCCCATCATTTTATGTCTACTTGAGAATTCATGACAAAATCCTCCACAATTACCTGCTAGACACAGGGGCCAGCCACAACCTGATGCCCAAAGCTTCGTGGAAGAGTTAGGACTTGATATTACCAGACCTTATCATGATCTATTCTCCTTTGATTCAAGAAGGATGAAATGTCTGGGGTTGATCAAACATTTATCTATTACCCTAACTCAGCTGCCCATGAAGAGCATGATGATGGACATTGTGGTAGCAGATGTCCCCCCTAAGTTTGGCATGCTGTTGTCCAGAGGGTGGATTAAGAGACTAGGTGGGATGTTACAAAATGATCTATCTTATGCCACTGTCCCAGTCTTTAGGGAAGAAAGAAAGAGATTATATAGAGAGGCATAGATGGCACACATCATCAGTGATGAGAAGAATCCTTCTAATCATCCTATATACCCTGTGGACACTGACTTTGGAGCATGTATTCTCCAAATTGAAGAATCCCAGAAGGCCTCGTTGCAGCTCAAGAAACTAATAGTTCAGGCCATGAGAGAGCAAGGAAGTCAAGTTTGGGAGATGTTCTTTGATGGAGCATGTTCAAGGGAAACTACAGGAGCAGGAGTGGTGTTGATATCTCCCAAACAAGAAAGCACACATCTGTCTTTTAAGCTGGCTTTCCAAGTCGCCAATAATATAATAGAGTATGAGGCTCTGATATTGGGTCTTAACGGAGCTAGAGACAGAGGAATCAGAAACATAGAGGTGTTTGGAGATGCTAATCTCATCATTCAGCAAGTGAACCAAACATTTCAAGCAAAGCACCCAAGGCTGAAAGCATATAGAGATGAGGTATGGAGACTTAAAGATTCTTTTGATAGTTTTTGTATCTCATATATCCCTAGAGTAAAGAATCAACTTGTTGATTCCCTTGCTGTGTCTACTAGCATGTTTATCCCTCCTATGCCGCCCAGACTAGTTTATGAAGTTCAGATGAAATATAGACCATCCTTGCTTGATAATGTACAACATTAGAAAGTTTTTGAGGATGATGATGAGGTAAAAAGGTTTCTGCAAGTCACTGATGAATTATCTAAAATGAAAATTGATCAAGAGAATGAAGAATTGGAGGAAAACACCTAGCCCCAGCTTAGAAACAAAATTGGCAAAGATAGAATTGTCCAGCTGCCCAATAATTAGATACGTAAAGGTCTAGTTCCCTTAGAAAAGTTGTTTGACCAGAATGATGTACCTTGTAAGGCTACCCAAAAAAGTAGATCAATCTACAGTCTATAGGCATAACATAGGGAGTCCGGAGCATCCAAGATGCATAAATCTGTCCAAAGTTCTGAGTACTGCAATTTAATGAATCAATTTGCTGATGTTTTTGTCTAGGAATATAGTGACTTGAAAACATATGACAAAAAGATCATCTAGCATAAAATTCCTTTAGAGAAAGACACCATCCCTTTTAAATATAAACTAAGGCCCATAAATCATTTTCTCCTCCCTCTGATTGAAAAGGAAATCAAGAAGTTGTTGGTTGCCAAAACCATAGTCCCCCTGAGATATTCAAAGTGGGTAACCAACTTGGTAGTTGTGAGGAAGAAAAGTGGAGAAATCAGGTTTTGCGTTGATTTCGGGAATTTAAACAAATTCTCTAATAAAGAAAATTATCCTCTACCCAAGATGGAGCATTTGTTGCAGAAAGTCTCAGGAGCCAAAGTGATGTCTTTCCTGGATGGATTTTCAGGGTATAATCAGGTTGTTGTGCATCGAGATGACCAAGAAAAGAATGCATTCACCACTCCTTGGGGCACTTTTATGTATTCCAAGATGCCTTTTGGGCTGATGAATGTTGAAGCCACATTTCAGAGAGCTATGGATATAGCATTTGTAGGAGAGAAGGATAAGTTTGTCCTTATCTGTCTAGATGATATAACACTGTACTCCAGCAGCCATCAAGACCATTTGTAGAATTTGAAAAAAGTGTTTCTGAAGTGCAGAAGGATTGGGATTTTAGTCAATCCTAAAAAGTCACAGTTTGCTTTAGAAGAAGGCAAGTTGTTAATGTTGTTTCAGTTGCAGGTGTCAGAATTGACCCAGAAAGAGTAAGAGCAATACAGACATTGTCTGTCCTGAGATCAAAGAAGGATATCCAGTCCTTTTTGGGCAAGCTAAATTTTGTAAGGAGGTTAATCCCAAATTTTGAAGATTTTGTAAAAAACATTACCTCCATGTTGAAAAAGAGGTCAGAAATCAAATGGACTGATGCAGCAAGAAGATCTTTTGAATCCATCAAGAGAGCTATTATGGAAGCTCCTACTTTCATTAGCCCAGATTACAACAAGGAGTTCCATATATTTTTGTTTACCTCTGGTGACACCCTTGAAGAAGTTTTGTTGCAAGCAGATGAGGAAGGTTTAGAGCATCTAGTGGCATTTTTTAGCAAAACCTTAAGGGATGCTGAGCTGAGGTATGATATGATTGAAAAACAAGCATATGCTCTTATAAAATCTTTGAAACCCTTCAGAATTTACATTCTACATTCCAAGGTACTTGCATATGTGCCCTCTGCTTCAGTAAAAGATGTCCTAACGCAGCCAGATGCTGATGGAATAAGGGCTAAATGGATTGCAAAGCTTATTGAATTCAACATAGAATTGAAGCCCACCAAGCTTGTTAGAGGTCAGGGCTTTGCTAGATTACTGGCTGAAGAAAATTGTAGAATGCTAGACATGAATTTGATAAGCATGAATTCAGAGGATGGTCAGATTGAAGAAGGGACAGTTAAACCAGGGCAAATTCAATCATTGGCAGAAAATCTAGCTTCTTGTGAGTGGTATTCTACAATAACTCAATTCTTATTGAAACTAGAAGTTCCTCCAGACCTTAGTTCAAGCCAAGCCAGAACCATGAAGCTCAGGGCAGCCAAATATTGCATTCATGAAAGTCTACTCTACTGGAGGGACCCCTTTGGGATTCTTTTGAGGTGTCTGGACAAAGAGCAATCCATGGAGGTTATGCAATAGTTTCATTCCATCATATGTCGAGGGCATCATTATTGGAAAAATACAACCCATAAGATCCTCAGAGCTGGATACTATTGGCCCACCTTATTTTTTGATGTCTTTTCATTTGTTAAATCTTGTGATAGGTGCCAAAGATTTGAAAGGAAACAAAAATTAAAGTCCCTGCCCTCAAAGCCAATACATGCTAGTGGCCCTTTTTAGCAGTGGGGTTTAGATTTCATACGGGAAATCAATCCACATTCCAGTGGCCAGCACAGATGGATCTTAGTATCCACTGATTACTTCACTAAATGGATTGAGGCCATCCCTACCAGAAAGGTTGATCATCATGAGGTCATGAGGTTCTTGACAGAGAATATCTTCACCAGGTTTGGCTGTCCATATAAGTTAGTCACAGACAATGCATCAACCTTTAGGGAAAAAGAGTTGGTGGACATGTGTGACTCAATGGGCATTAAGCTAGTTCATTCCACCTCATACTACCCTAAGGCAATGGTCTAGCAAAATCTTCCAACCAGAGCCTGATAAGGATAATTAAAAGGCTGTTGGAAAACAACAAAAAGAATTGGGATTCTAAGCTCAAGTATGCACTGTGGGCTGATAGAGTGACCACCAAGAAATCCACAGGGAATTCTCCATTCAAGCTGGTATAGGGCACTAAGGTTGTATTACCAATTTAGTTAACCCTCGCTATGGTAAATTTCTTGCAAGAAGAGCAGAATGAGGAAGAGGACACGGCAAAAAGGATCACTGATTTAGCAAAGGTACATCAAATTAGAGAACATCCAGTTGAGAAGTTTGTAGAAAATCAAAAGAGAATCAAGGAATCCTTTGCTAGAAAGGCAAAAGAAGACAATTTTAAGGTTGGAGACTTGGTTCTTAAGTGGGATGCACTGAAAGAGAAGAAAGGCAACCATGGGAAGTTTGATGTCCTATGGATGGGACCTTTTGTCATCACTCAGATCTAGGGGAACAATACTTTCATGCTACAAATTATGGAAGGAGAGACAATTTTTGATGGCCCATGTTAGTGGGCAATTTTTAAAAAATTATGCTATCTAAGGTCTTCAGGCCTTAAAGTTGTAAATATGCCATTTTATTAGTTTTAGTGTAAGCTTAATTAGACTCCATGCCCAATGGAACACTAGGAAATTTTGCTCATCCGATTCTGATAGGGAAGGCATTGGTCTATAGTTCTTGAGACCTCATAGGGAGGATCTTGAGTCCTTTACCCTTTTCATCCTCCTTTCATCTCCATTTCCTATGCTTTTTATTAAAAACCATGTAAAAATCCCTTTCCTTAGGCCCCGAGCACAAAAACCCACAACCCCATAAAACTGCACCCATATGAATTTGCGCCTTCATGAACTCGTCGCCCATATCCTCCACTGTTGATCTCCACTTCCCAATCCAATGGCTCTCCATCACGCCTGATGGAAAACCTGCACAATTAAACCCCCATTGTCTGATTGTCTTCACCAGGATCAGATGGCCCTCGCACCTTTTGCACCCACAAAGTGATGAAACGTTAATGCACAATGGAGAGTGATTTTCCTATCTCCCCTGCCACCACGCATCATGCACCTAATGGAATCACGTGCCCTCACTCTTTACCACCCAACGCCTCGAAGGCGATGCGACCGATACTGCTTACCACTTCACCTCATGACCCCACCTGATAACCACTATGTGCTTTCGCCGCCCGACCACCGTTGGATCTGTCTGCCTAAGATCCAACGGCCTACGTTCACTCCCCTCCCACCTCTTCCAATACCCTCGACCAAGCCATCTCCACAATCTATCCTTCTGATCCAACGACCGACCTTTCTCCCTCATCCATCTTGTCCATCCACGACACAGTCCACATCCCTTGAACATTTTATGAACCTGAAGGATGAAGGTGATCGACTCACCAATACCAGTTGTAGTTGCTCCTCAACAGCCACATTTAACAGATAGTATGGCTGAGGAGGAAAAGGATAGAGCTTGAGCATGTAACTGCATTTAGCAGTTATGGAACTTCATGAATACGAACACTCCAGCTGCCTGAGAGGACAGCAGAATACCTAAAAAAGATCATATTCATCCACTGAGACAAGTAAACGCACTAAGAGACTCCATCAAGTAGTTAAATGTGGTTGGTGGTCAAATATGACCCCTCCATACCTAAAATGGCCAAGTGCCTTTGTAATGAAACTCTATATATACCCACAAACAAGATGTAATCAGGTTTGATGGTTGATGTTTTGATGTAAGGTTCAACTTTTGGAGACTGTAACTATTTTGATACTCGCAGCATCTCATCTTCATTTTCAGCTAATACAAGCTTATTTTGCTGTTAATTGCTCACTTTCCATTTATCTTCTCTTCCAAGTTGTGCCTGATATGCTATATTCCTGAACTCTTGATGTTTAGCACTCGAGTAGTTGTCATCCTATGTTTGTGTTAAAGTCTTGCATGTATCATTGAATACGTTATTTAGGTTTCTCCTCATCTGGTGCCAGAGAGCTGTCATCCTGTCTGTGCATTAGTATATTAGATTTGTAGAATTCTTTACTGGTTGCAGCTATCCAGCACATGGTCTTTTGCATCTACTGGTGTGGTCAGTATTCTCCATGTTCACCCAATCCTAAACTATGAGTAGTTGGTGGTCTAAAGCTTTGTAGTCTAGGGGTGTTCACGCATGTCTGGAGTTAAGCAAAGTAGAAGTGATTATATGGCTTGGACAAGCATCATTCCTTCCATTCATCCATTTGCAACAATAAGCTCAATTTATATGTTACCGGGCATCTCCAAGCTACAACCTAGGAGAGTTTCTTGGAATCCTAATAGGAGCATGATTAGAGGACTCACAGTGTGTGATTCCTTGTCTATGATTTCTTGGAAAAGTTTACATTTGGTATCTTGCGTCACATGTCATTGTTGTAGATTAGAAGGTAATTCATTGCATATATCAAGTCCTTAGCATTAGTTAGATAGCTTGTTTATTATTTCTTGGAAAGGTTTCCATTGGGTATCTTGCTTCACATAAGATTATTGTAGCTTAGGAAGTAGTTCATTGCATAGATCAAGTTCTTAGCATTAGTTAGATAGTTTCCAAATTCAATTCATCATTTCCACCATTAACTATAATATTTTGCAAATGAAAAGAGGAACATGTGCATGTGATGTTGCAGGGCTATTGGATTTGTAGGCAAGGAATATTTTCACCAAATCCAACTAGGACTTCTCCACTCTCTAATGATGAATGCCAATCCATGCTCTTGATCTCTATTTTTTCGTCATCGTAAGCAACTCTCTTATCCCAAATCTGGCCTTCCTGAAGTGTTGGGATTGGATATGGGTGTTTGTCCCCTTCCCTACATTCCCCACAACCTTCATTCAACTTGCCATCACTTCATCCCATCATCCTTACCCTCCAAACCCTCTCGACCAACTTCCTATAGAATTTCAGGACTTGTTGTAGCATTACAAGAATCATGTAGCAACCTCCTGTAGCACACCTGTAGCAACCTTTTTTGACCTACAATGATAGCATAACTTAGTTTAGGAGTTGGTTGACCCCTCAGCTTAGATTCCATGACTAGAAGTACCACCTAGGGAATTCCCTTCATTCCTTTTTATTTCATGCAAGAATTAATAACATTAGTTCTTTCATTCTAAATTTGGTAATTAGGACCTTACTTATTCTGCAAGTGTGAATTAGATAAATAATGCATGCATTGTTGAGTTGTGAATTAGTGGGATGGTCTTCTATTTTCAAGAAAACATGATGGCTAGATGATTGATTTCAAATTAGTGTAGTTTCCTTTCTACATATAGCATAATTATTGTGTTTTTAATGAATGGAATCATTAGCATTCACATGTTGAAAACATTTACAACTTAAAGTTGAAAATCATTTGCTTTCTCTGCACTAGGAATAGCTTTTACATTTTTCTTTCAGTAGTTAATATCCTTTAAGTTCAGTAGAGGAATGGTCTTGGAGACCTAATGATCAAGTGACCTAGTTGAGCATGGCATGAGTAGAATTCATCTACTATGTATATAACACTGTCAGCTTGAAGCTTTTATGAACCTTGGGTTGATAAGTAAATTTGAAGAGTCTCTAGAAGTTGCAGCACTCCTGGTGCAATACTAGGGCTCACCAATAAGAATTAAAATAATTTTATTTTTCTTGTTTACATCTCTTACATAAAATCAAAATTACATGTCATCATGAAGACAAAACCTAATTACACTTTACAACACCAAGAGGCACGCAAAAAATGAGTTTCCACTTAACACCATAGAGGTTTGCTCTGTTTGTGAGGAGAACCATGCAACAGATTGTTATCACCAAAAGATGATCACCTTGCCATTTCTAACTAGGTGGATTGAAATACACCATGTAAGATTAATTTTACCTGAGTAAAATCACTTTTACCACAAGAAATCATTTAGTAAACCATTTTTATTAAATTATTTCTCATTAAAATTAAAAAAACCCCATGAGAATAATTGGATAACTCATTATTTATTTAATTTTATATAGGAAGAATTATTAAATCATTATCTGATAATTAATCCTTGTCACATTTGACTAAATCACATAGGAATAATTAAATAAATCACTAGTTATTTATTATTCCTTAATTAATTACTGGAATAACTGTTAAATCACTATTTAATAATTATTTCAATTTCACACCATTCTTAATCCTCACCAAATAATTAATAAATCATTTTATTTGTTAATTATTTCTAAATAAAGATTTTTGACCATTTTGAATATATTTTCCCTCTCCAAAAATATAGTAAAGTATTTCGAATAGTTAGATCTTGATTTGGTCAGTAGTATTTTATTATTCTCCATTTTTTTAGATTAACCCACTAGTTTGTTATAAATAAGTGAGTTTTCCATTCATTCTTCACCATGATCATTATGGTCGTCACCACTATCGTCTTCTTGCATTTGAGCTCCCTCTTGAGTTATACACAATGTTTTTTGGTTTTTCACCTATTGAGAGAGAATCAATTATTGACGCATCAAGGACATCAAAGGACAAGCCCCAAGGAGAGGGATTTGCAGACCCTTTTGTAGATCTCCTTCACTAGGTGTTATAAATAGAGATTATTATTCATTTGAAAGTCTTTATATAGTGGGTCATGACATTGGATTTTTATTATTGTTTACAATTTTGGATCACATGTATATTTTTGTTGCAAGTTTTTCTAGTTTTATTATTACAGATCTAAAGCATAAGAAACCAAAAATTGTTCTTAGGGTCACTTGTCACCAGTCACTTAAGTGAAGTGTTATTGGTACACCTTATAGGAAAATTTCATACTAAAAAATGACGACTCCATTGATGTAGTAATTCCATTCTTGAGTGGCTGAAGTTTCAGTAAATTTAAGGGTTTTCTACAGTTATTTATAGCCTCTCAATTTTCTTTTCTTTTTCTATCAAATTTTCAGATTCCGGTGGTTTTCGGGTTCTTTTCACAGGTCACAAGTACTAGTCGAGCATTAGAGAGAAAATTATGTGTCATATATACTGACTGAGAGTTTCGGGACCAAAACATAATTTTTAGCCCTAGATATTCATTCCAGAGTACACTTTTTAACCAGATATCTACATTTTCCACTATTTTCAAGTCCGTATCTGTGTTTTGGAATTTTTTTCCAGGATGTTCTAAAAAAAAATTCAAACTTGTCGAGGGTGTTGTGTGTGGAATGGAAAGTATTTCTTATATTTGTTTCAATATCCCCTATGCCTATATTCTCTTATGTTTTTATCTTTGAGGAATGGAAAGCCCCCCTAGGGTTTATGGTACACCTCCACCTTTTTAGGAAGAGACTGGTTGACTGAGGAGTCTAGGGTTTCAACATTTCTAGCCACTAAATTTCAAGGTCTGATCCATTATTTTATAGTACTTTTGGATAGGTTTATTTCACCTTTTCTCCCATTATATTTTAGGTTTTTCCTTGCCCGCTTAGGATCCCCTTGAGCATCCTAGTTTTGGAGCTTCATAGTTATCCTTTACAACATTTGTCACCTCTCATTTTTGTTGTGTGTCTACACCATTTATAGTAGATTAGTGCCTCTAGATCTCAGTCCCTTTGACATTAGATATTTTAGGCCTTTTAAGTGTCTTTGAGTAGCTTGTTTTCCTTCTCTTTCTTAGTTGCTTAATATCCTTTTTTTGGTTGGGGTTTTGTGTGATTGATTTTTTGTTTATTTTTAGCCCTTTTCAGGATTATTTATAGTATTTTAACACTTTATTTTCAGTAGCACATGGCATCATAAAACGTGCTCAATTAACTCATCCACTTGACACAACATTTTTACACGCTCACACCCTAAGCAAGCATGAGCTTGGTTAACATCGCCAAGCCTAGACTTGAAACACTACACCTTAATAATTTAACATACATAGATTAAGCCCATTTGGGCACTAGGGCCAAACAATTTGTGTAGTTTAGGTGTAGGATCAGTCTTATAGTCTTCCAATAATTCCCATTGATCATTTACATTGAGACATACAAGTTGACATATTAGGGAGCTTAAAATCATTCACCATCCCATAGTCTAAATCCAAAGTGTGTGAGAAACCTGATACAGAGGGATTTAGGCTAGGTCATTATGTGAGTAGTTCTCCTCAAGGCTACCCAACCTGTGCCAAGGAATGCCATGTGGTGAATGATCACCAAGAAGATCAAGAAGAAACCACCTCCTTGGGATGGAGGTAACCATAGTGACCAATATTATAAAAATGCCCTTGTTGTAGCGGCTACAACCACCCTCCAAAATTTTCCTTTGCTTTGTTTTGGAGCCTCCCTCCTCAAAATATTAGTAGCATGTCTTTCATTGACCAGGTACTTGTGTTTTCATTTGAAGTTATCTTTCACTTTGAAGCTTGTGTTCGCTAACTTGTTTTGTTGACCAACCATAAGCTGAACTAGTAACTTGGTTCACATCTAATTCTTGCGATGTCTTTACAAACTACACAATCCTAAAAGGAAACTTGGCTTGCTCTTAGGAATTGCGTAGAGTAGCCCAACAGTCAGCTGTGATCTTAAGAAATGCATAGAGAAATCTAGTAGATAACCTTGCTTAGATAAATTACACAGAAAATCCAGACGCTGGGCTTCGCCTCAGGAATTGAATAGACCCAACTGACAGCTTGTCTTCAGCTGGGAAATTTCACAAAGCATGAGAGGTAGCTAGAGCCACTCAACCCAAGATTTGTGCAAATAATTCCTTATGTTGTTGTCTAATGCATGTGCTAGCAAGTTGCCCAGTTCCCTCTATAACTACGCAATCTTCCCATGCATGCATGACAACCTTTCCCAAAAAATAAAAAATTCAAAAGTAAAAAGCATCCCTAAAAAAAAGGATCTATTTTTAGCACTGGGAGTTACACTCAAGTTTATTTTAGAAACTTCGCACCAAGTGTCACTTTTTCCTAGATTTGTGACATGTGATTCATAAACCCTAAATCTACCAAATCTATTTAATGGACACCCCAGAGCTCATTCTACATATTCGATCTTGGAGCTATGGCATTCCCAAGGCATCTAGGAACCTTTGGCATAGTCGACATATATTTTCTAGGTAAGTTTTCTTGTTAAAGTCTTTTGTTTCTTTTTTTGTAGCTTTTATTTTCTTGGCTTGTGTGAGTGTTGTTTTACATGTTTTATTGAATGGTCATTGGAATTTTAGTTTGTTTTAACTCATAGAAGTTTTGTTTCAAGTTTTTCATTATATTTCTTAAGTGTCACATGCATAACACTATTATGCACTAATAGTCAACATTGCAGAAACCCTCTCCACTAGCTTCATTTTTCGTCCATTTGATTGATTCCTGCAATGATTTTGATTGCATGCATGATAATTAACTCCTATCTACACCATTCTTTGCCCATGCATTCAGATCTACTTGTTTTTAATATTTCCTTGGGCAGATCTGGGTTTCCTTAGTAAAGATATTGGCTTCCTTGGCATGCTTTATGCATTCATGAACTCGAGGCTCTGCCTTGGATCTAGGAATTGTGTAGAAGTTGCCTGTCAATGGTCTCCAGTTGTGCTTTGCATAGTTCTAGGAGTCAGTGCACAACCTTGCCCATTGGGATTATGAAATGCGTAATCCCAGCTAGGAGTCAAGCTGGACTGAATAGAACACTGCACAATTCCAGTCCACAGTCAACCCGACTGGATTGTCCTCTACATAGTTCTAGTTAGCAATAGGTCCCACTAGCAGTTGAGACTGCACAATTTCAGCTGAGAGTATCCTAGCCTTAAGAGTCACTACTACGCAATCTGGCCCAACAGTCCCCTGGTTTGTTGCATGATCGATCCTTGAAGTGCATTGCATTTTTAAACTGACATTTTCTTGCCATGAGGGTCCATTCTATCTCTAGGTACACCAGTTTTTGATCAGTATCTCAGTAGTACAGGCATCATGGTTTCCAAGAGATCTAGGTCAAAGGACACTATAGAGAGACACTAGAGATGTGGTTGAATAGGTGCTAATAAACTTTCCCATCTATGCAGACACACAGTTGCTTCTAGAGGACATGAAGACCACATGGAAATAAATTAAGGACATATTTGTAGGCACTTTCAAGGAAGATATGGAAGATCAAAAAGTCTATGTCAAAATTCACAAGTCAGGCTTGTACAGGGTTGCATGTAGGTAGCCTACCTTGTTTCCGGGAAAACTAGTGTCTATTCAGATCTATTAGTCCCTCTAAAATGGGTAGCTATCTTAGAAACAAACAATTCAAAGTAACTTATGTTTTCCTTTATGGTAGATAGATAAGAGAGAAGTAGAGAGCACCAATCTTAGTCTTTTGCTTGGCTCCTTGCTTGTTTCCTCTCTCCTTTGATAGAGCTTCACCATTCCTTTCTCCCTTGTCCTACTCCAAATAACACCTGTAGAGGCAAATCAGCAAAATACCATCAAAGCATAGAGATCTATAATACCATAAACAATCTAGAATCATATGTATGTTAACCATACAATTGTATTCACAAATACAAGATTCAGAAATACGCAAGTATATGGAGGAAAACTCAAACAAATTTATTGATAGTAGAATTATAAGAGAGGATTACAACCCAGCTATCTGATCTAGCATCATCCTCCCAGCATGAAAGCCCTCTTCATCTCATGAAAAGAAAGATCACCCAACAATACAATGTCTCAAAGAGAAACCAATAGCACTTCCTTACCAATTACAAAATTCTAGCCTTTGGATCTCTGGGATGAGGGATCCATTTAGATATTTGCAGAGCTGTGAGTTAGCTTCTGGGTTTTCAATTAGTGTCATTTCACTGATAGTTCTCGCTTCCACTTGGAGATTTCATGATCTCTTACTCATCCTTGGGCTAATTTAGAGAGCCAAGTGTCATATGAGTAGTTTCTAGAAGATTATCTGAGTTTCCACCTAGAAAACTGCCTCTGCCATTTGTCTGCTCTCACTCATCGCACCCTACAGAAGGGATTTTCAGTATGCATCGCACCCCTTGTGTGTATCAGGTGAGATTAATCTCACCCTCAGCATGGAGCAGTCTGTATGGTCTAGTTTTGACAAGTTTTGAGTAGTTTTTCAGGGAGAACTTCTGGGAAATGATGTAATCAGTTGACCTTGATCTTTTAGGGTGTGAAACAACACTTTTAGGGGTTTGAGAGCCCTTGGTTTATCGAAATATGTGATTGGGGTTGCAATGCCCAAATATTTCTATAACAGTTGCCCCCTAAAGCATGAGGTCATAAATCTTCTAATGTCGAGTGAAATGCTTTATCATGAGGATCCGAGGTTTTTTGAACTAGAAGGTGACCTGTATAAAATACAATACAATACCTTATCTTCATAATACTTTCATGATCTAGTTGAGGTAGGCATTCCCATGCTCATATTTATAAATTCATTTTCATGTACATAGGACAGACAACCATATGTGCGACAGACTGATGATTCTGGTAAAGCCATCATCCATTAGCTTCGATGATTATCTGTGCAGCTATGGAGTACATTTGATGTCTTTATTTTCCTGAATAAATTGCAGCTCAGATGAATAAAACTGGATCTAGGGTCTTCAAACTCATTCAATCTTTTCGCGATGTACAAGTCAATCCATGCAAAAAGATGTCCTGAAGTGGAACATGGAAAGGCATTACCTGATTACTAGCCAATGATATAAGTTGTTAATAGGCGCGAGAAGAATCAACGATAATGATGATGACCCTCAAGGTACTACAGTAAAATTCACATGGTGTGAATATAGGACCCGATGTCTAACACCATGCAAAGTCTTTCGGTCGAAGGCCAATGATGTAAACCTATCGCCAGAAGTGAGAAACTTACCATTGAGGCATGCAAGCTTCAAAGTACTGAAAGGGTTGTTTCTAACTCAACTTCTTGGATAATGAGCTGATGTCGACAAGAAGTGACCCGTCATAGGAGGGCCTTAATGAATCCCACATCTACGACACAAAATGAAGAAAATGATTTTCTGGAGGTGAAAATGATCTGATGATACAAGGTTTAGGGTGGTGGTCATGAAAAATGGAGCGTGAAGGTATTGCCATGGATGAGGCATTAGCTGGGTTGGTGAATTCTCTGAGCGACTTCTCTTGAACATATCGGCGACACTGCGATGGATTGGTAGCATTAACCCCATGGATGGTATAGAGGACCAATGGTGATGGTGAACGAAATAACCCAACCCGACTCAACCATGGTGATGGAGTGAAAGTGTCATGTTCAAGAGCGACCTGCTACCAATGACGTTCTTCAAGTCTTCTTCCCTTTTTCCTAGTCATTGCTGACTAGTACCTCTTTATTTTTGTCAAGCTTGAGGAGGATAACATATGCTTGTTCTATAATTTTCCCTTTAGGCAAACCTATCGCTATATTTTAGTGAGCCTAGCGACAGTGAAACTCACTCTTTTCCGGATGGACAAGTTTGTCGCTATTGTTTTAACAAGTTTAATGACAAAGGCAACTTGGTCCTTTTCATATTTAGAGAGTTTGAAAAGAGATGGAAAGGAAACTCCAGTAGTCCTTTTTCGTGGTATAATCCCTTAAGTCTGAAAGAGTATAAAATAATACAAAAGGGATGAATTTTCGATAGTTTTAGTGAGCCAAACAAGACAAGCGCTCATTCTTTTTGTGTAATGATCCCTGAGGTCCAAAAATATTAAAATATAGAGGAGGGATGGTGCTTCCCTTTACTTTAACGAGATGGAAAGGCCAATAGCTCAATTTTTTTTCATATTTTACGAGTCTAAAAAGAGATTAAAAGAGACTCATTTTTTAGGAACAAGTGATGTATCCGGGTAGCAACTGGTTCCAGGTAAGTTTGGAACTTCTAAAACACGGCAGCATAATGAGGGTGGCTAGTAGAATCACTCGTCACAGTTGTTCCTCAAAAGGGTAAGCAATCAAGTGGAGGCATATGATCAGCTAAATGAGTGGAGGTGACAGTAACAACACGACCAAGGCTCAAAAGGCTGATAGCAATGCGATCACAAAGGTTATTTACCAAGGGTGGATTCATTTTTTAATGAGCTTGAATCTTTAGAAGCTATGCTCAGTGGCGGGTTTATTTTTTAGCGAGCTTGAACCCTGTAGTAACATTTCTCATTTCTAGGTTTATTTTTTAATGAGCTTGAACTTTGTGGAAACATTGCTTGTTATAATAGTCAGAGATGTTCAATTCACCATTAACACTATGTTCTTTTGACGGTCATACTACCTGTTCAATTGCTCCATCAAATTGATTAGAAATGTAAATACATGCTTGAAAAATGAGTTAAAACCCAACATCTTACTTGAATTACGTGAACAATAACATAAAAGTAGTTTTACCTCTCATTTTTACCACTTCATTTGTTGGGTTGTGCTATATTCTTTCCACGACTAACCTACGTAGTGAACCTGGGGGTTAGAGGGGGGGCGGAGCCCCACCTTCATTGTGCCAATTACGTAGTGGGGGGTCATAGGGGGGGCAGCATCCCCCCCTGTCCGAGGGGTTTGAGGGGGGCAGGTAGCCCCCCTCTATGGGTTCTGAGGCAGCGCCCCAGGAAAAAAAAAATTGGACCCTATATTAGGTTGGGCGAAACTACCTATGGTTTTCGATCCATGGTTTTGGACACGATGGTTTTTGGTCCATGGTTTTGGATGCTTCGGCATGTATAAATATGTATTGTAAAATTGAAAGGAACATAATGAAAAATCAAGCTGGTAGTTCCGGTTTTGGGATCCAGGGGAAATGTCTATGCATATGTGTTTTATGTGTTATGCTCTCGCATTGTTTATTTTCTTTGTTTTAGAATTCGTATGTAGGTAATTTCTGTACAAGGTTAAAACCTACATTTGGTATCAGAGCAGTTTTGGCTTCAAGGGGACACCTTTGTTGCTGTGGGGTTTCGCTCAGGCCTATGATAGACCCTGTTCAGTGGGAGATTTGCAAGATCGATTCTAGTGGTGAAAGAAGATGGCAAGCAATGGAAAGATAGAGATTGAGAAGTTCAATGGTCAGAGTTTTGAGTTGTGGAAACTCAAGATGGAGGATCTGTTGGTGGATAAAGATGAGTGGATCACGGTATATGTTGTGGGATTTTATTCCCTAAGGCTCTTGGGTGGAACCCTAGCAGACAGAAAGTTGTCTAAATCAAGAAACATGCACACAAACAGCCATTATGCTAGAAAAAGCTATTTCTAAGGTGAGAAGGACATACCTCAGGTCCTACGTTTGGGTAGTTCCTCAAGGGTGAAAACCCTTATTCACGTCCCTTCCACTCCTTTGCCCTGCAAAAACAACAATTCCAAGGAATGCAGCAGTATATGGACAAAGATTCACATGAAAATCATCTTTATGTTGTACAAGAAAGGAGTTAGTTATAAACTTTTAGACATCCATTCATACATGAAATTCAAACATGAACATCATTAACATAAAGAAAGAAGCATATCGGGAACAAGACGTGTTTCTTTATTAGACAAATAGAATAGTACAAAAAGGAGCAATATCACCTGAACCACTTCTGCAGGCTCAAAGCTCAGCCTCCTTCTGGATCCGTCCCGCCTCAAGCCTCTAGTAGGTCTCCTTCCAATACTCACTCCAAGATGTCATAACTAAGGGATGAACATCCAATCACAAGGAAACAAGGGTTTCCTGTACAAAATGGGGGAAGTGCAGAAGGCACAAGGGTCTTCAGACATGATCAGGGGGAAATCTCAGTATAATAACCTTTCTATATACTCTCTCCTCCCTTAGGCCTTCCCTTTGGTGTCATTTTATACCAATTCCAAAGTAGTTTTTTAGTTAGGAATTGGTTGGCGATAGTTGAGGCCACGGGCACTAACAGGTGATCAGCAGGTAAAACCCGCGATCTCCGCCCAAAAATAAGGAGTTTTATATTTTTTTAAGTGTTTTAATACATATACGCGGGTTGGGTATGTATGAACCCGCATATACACGCATTTAACTCAGGGCAACGTTGCGTACAGGGAATGAAACACTGTTTTTTAGATTTTGGACCAGGTCTGGAAGGAGGGGTTGCCCTAGGCCATGAGTGCAGCATCACAAACCATAATGGTGAGATTTGGAGCTATAACAAGAACCAAAGCTAAATGAAAATCAAACTAGTCATGTGGTTAGTGTAGCAAAAAAAAATTCTGACTTGGGAAAAACTTTGGAAAAGAGTGGTATCTGGTCCTTCTAAATGCCAACTATGTGAATTACAAGAAGAAACTATGGATCACCTACTCAACTTATGCCCATTCACTTCCACCTTGTGGAACTGGGTAGCTGCAATATTCAAACAAATAGACAGGGACATGGGCAACATTACTAGTACTTTGAAGAAGTGGAGGAAACATTTCTCTAATAATGAAATAATCAACAAAGCTTGGACTCTAGTTCTAGGCTTTCTAATCTAGGATTTCTGGAAAGAACGCAACAACAGAATATTCAGGAACAGGAAAGATTCTTCCCAGAATATCATGGCTTGGATTTTAAGACAGCTCAAGGAGATGGTAGAGACCCTTATTAAAAACCCCCCTGAGGGCCAACCAAAAGATATGGATGTGCAGATACTATACAGTTGGGTCTTCAGGGGCTTGTCCCATAAGAAAAAAACATGAATGTAAGTCATATAATAACTGATAAGGATTTCTAGCAACCTCCCCCTCAGGGTTTTATGAAATGCAATATAGATGGGACCTCAAAGGGAAACCCAGTTATGGCTGGGTATGGAGGATTAGTAATAGATGAAAAGGGTTGCATAAAAACCATCTTTCATATTCATTTGCAGATGGCCACCAACAATATGGCAGAGCTCATGGCCCTTGAGCAATGCCTAGAAATCTTGAGGGACTCAAATCTTCATAGTACCATAATTGAAGCTGATTCCGAATTGATTATTAATTGGGTTAAGAAAATTTGCTATGGCTTAGCTCCAGATAAGGTCTCGAGACACTGGCGACTTCTATAATTTTATCAACATATTCAATACCGCCTGCAGATCATGAGAACCCTTAGTTTTACTCATGTGCGCCGAACAACCATCAAATTAGCAGATATATTAGATAATGAAGGCGTACTCTGTGCGAAGAGCAATAAAATATTTGACTGGATAGAGACTCCACAAGGTAGATTGAGGGAAGAGTGTCTCAGATAGGTAAAGGCGGATAGGGAGTTCTATCAGAGCATGAGAAACTAGCAGGATGCAGTCTAATGGAAACAGAGGAATTTTGATCTATATGCATAAGAAGTGCATGGTTATATGCGTACAGGGTTGCTGGTCTTCGGGAGGGGATATACACCAAGAGCTCTAGAAACCCAAATTTCTCAGGCATGAGTTATACTATAAAACAAGTTTTTCTATGAAAATGAAATCCACTAAAGAGCGCCTTTGAATTAGCTTTACCAAGGGATTGGTTATCTTGCTGGTAGATTGGCAGATTTGAAGCAATCCTAGGAATTTTGCTAGGCAAGTAGCACGACAGTTACCATGCCATTCTGACCCAAAATTAGCTTAAGCAGGGCCTTTATTAATCTTCGGGTGCGGATACATTGTTAATTAATGTGCTAGTTTCGCAGCGAGGGTGAGATCAGTGGATTTTGAGTAGATTACTTGCTCAAGGGTTAGTCTCCCAAACGGACCCGAAATCTTTATAGTGCTGTCTCTATATCTGTATTGGGTCCAATTCTTTGATTATAGGGTGTGCTTGTTTGTTGTCCAATATAGATCCCTGACCGTCCGATCTAGGGAGGCAGATTGCACAGTCTTGGTGAGAGTTTGAATTTTGGAGGTCACGATGTAATGGTTAGTGGGCCCTTGGCCCAGATTGTGGGCCTTTTACTCAGTTCCCAAGGATATGTTTAGCTCGATAATTGAGTGGCCCACCTCAAGGAAAAGCACCAGGTCCGAATGGTTTCAATGTTGAGTTCTTTAAAGCATGTTGGGGAATTTTCAAGCGCGATATCATCGATTTGGTGGAGGACTCAAGGAAAAACAAAACTGTTTTGAAGGAACTCAATACCTCTTTCATATCCTTGATTCCGAAACAGGATAATGTTATGACACCAGACAGATTTAGACCAATAGCATTATGCAATGTGGTCTACAAAATTATTTCCAAAATAATTGCCAACAGGCTTAAGCCCCTTCTTCCAACTCTTGTGTCTGAGGAGAAAACTGGATATGTGGAAAGTAGGAAAATTCTCAACAATATCATCCAACCTCACGAGGTGGTTCACTCACTGAAGAGCAATAAGCAGGCATGAATGATTATACAACTTGACCTAGAAAAGGCTTATGATAAGCTAAGCTGGGCTTACATCAGGGAAGTTCTAAAAGCTTATGGCTTTGACCATAACTAGATAAGATGGGTAATGGCCCTTGTAACTACCTCTAGTTTTTCTATCATGTTAAATGGTTCACCATTCACAACCTTTAAACCTTCGAGAGGTCTCAGACAAGGAGATCCTCTCTCACCCTTCCTCTTTATTCGCATGATGGAAGGGCTTGGAAATGCTATCAAATTTGCCAAAGCTGAAGGCCAAATCCATGGTCTCAAACTCACTAGGAATGGAGATGCTTTGACCCATCAACAATTTGTGGATGATACCATGCTGCAAGGTACACCCGTAGTCAAGGGAGCTCTATCCTACAAACAAATCCTAAACGACTTTGCAATGGTTGTGGGTATGGAGATAAGACTTACCAAATCAAAGATTTTCTTTTTTAATACTGACATTGCCATTCAGAGAAATATTTCTATAATTCTTGGCTTTCAAAGAGATATGCTACCCTCCAGATATTTGGGAGTACCTCTAACAAACAAACCTTTGAGCAAGGCAGTTTGGGAGCCTGTGACTAATAAGCTCCATGACAGAATCCAGAAATGGACACACAAGTCTTTGAATTTAGCAGAACAACTAGTGCTCACAAAAGATATCCTACAAACAGTTCCCATATTTATGTTTTCATCCCTTCCAGCTCCTAAAGGGGTTATGCAACAATGCAAAAATATCCAAAGCGATTTTCTTTGGGGCAAATTAGAAGAGAAAAAAATGGGCTTTGGTAGCCTGCGAAAAGATCTGTAAACCTAAGACACATGGAGGTTTGGGTCTTGACGACCCTGACATACTTAACAGAGTTTTGGGGGAAAAACTATGGTGGAGATGGCTAAAATATTCGGCTTCACCTTGGGCCAAAATTTGGAAATAGAAATATGCAAACAATTGGTAAGAAAGGGATCACATTAGAATTTCTCGGGTCATCAAAGGCTCCCACATTTGGAACAAAGCATAGGGGAATAGGGACATTGTTTAGAAACACAGTTTCTGGGAAACAAGAGATGGAAATCTTGCTTGGTTTTGGGAAGATAATTGGAAACAAGAACCTAAACTGTCAAGAGATGAATTCGCCAATCTCAAGAATGATACTGACAACAAAGGGTTAGTTAGGGTAAGTGACTTTTCGGATCAGGAAAGAAGTGGGGGAAATGGAGAATATAGAAGAACCTAATACACAGTGATGACTCCCTGTTGAAGGCATAGGCAGAAGCTTTAACAACCATCTTGGAACAGAGAAAGATTCTAACATCAGTAGATTCAGACCAGCTGATATGGGGAAAAAACAATGAAGGAAACTTTAACCTCAAAGAGGCCAAGTGCATAGCCCTTGTGCTTGACTTTCCAAACCTTGATTGGGTATGGAGGGACCTATGGAAGAACCAAAGCTAGATGAAAATCAAATTGTTCATGTGGTTAGTGTAGAAAAAAAAAAATCTGACTTGGGAAAAACTTCGGAAAAGAGGCTTATCGGTCCTTCTAGATGCCAACTATGTGAAGTACAAGAAGAAACTATGGATCACCTACTCAACTTATTCCCATTCAATTCCACCCTGTGGAACTGAGTAGCTGCAATATTCAAACAAACAGACAGGGACATGGGCAACATTATTAGTATTTTGAAGAAGTGGAGGAAAAAATTCTCTAATAATGAAATAATCATCAAAGCTTGAGCTCTAGTTCGAGGCTTTCTAATCTGGGATGTCTAGAACGAATGCAACAACAGAATATTCAAGAACAAGAAAGATTCTTCCTAGAATATCATGGCTCAAATTTTAAGACAACTCAAGGAGACGGTAGGGACCCTCATTAGAAACCCCCCTGAGAGCCAACCAAAAGATATGGATGTGCAGATAGTACTACAGTTGGGCCTTCAGGGGCTTGTCCCATAAGGCAATAACATGAATGAAAGTCATATAATAACTGATAAGGATCTCTGGAAACCTCCCCCTCAGGGTTCTATCAAATGCAATATAGATGGGGCCTCAAAAAGAAACCCGGTTATGGCTGGGTATGGAGGAGTAATAATATATGAAAAGGGTTGCATAAAAACCATCTTTCATAGTCATTTGGGGAAGTCCACCGACAATATGGAAAATCTCATGGCCCTTGAGCAATGGCTAGAAATCTTGAGGGACTCAAATCTTCATAATACCATAATTGAAGCTGATTCCGAATTGATTATTAATTAGGTCAGGAAAATTTGCTATGGCTCAGCTCCAAATAAAGTCTCGAGACATTGGCGACTTCTACAGGTTTATCAACGGATTCAATCCCACCTGCAGATCATGAGAACCCTTAGTTTTACTCATGTGCGCCGAACAACCAACAAACTAGCAAATATATTAGATAATGAAGGCATACTCTGTGCTAAGAGCAATAAAATATTTGATTGGATACAGACTCCACAAGGTAGATTGAGGGAAGAGTGTCTCAGATAGGAAAAGGTGGATAGGGAGCTCTATCAGAGTAGGGGAAACTAGCAGGATGCAGTCTAATGGAAACAAAGGAATTTTGATCTATATGGATAAGAAGTGCATGGTTATATGCGAAAAGGGTTGTCAATCTTCAGGAGGGGATATGCACCAAGAACTCTACAAACCAAAAGTTCTCAAGCAGGAGTTATACTCTAAGACAAGTCTTTCTATGAAAATGAAATCCACTAAAGAGTGCCTTTGAATTAGCTTTACTGGGGGATTGGTTAACTTGCTGGAAGATTGTCAGATTTGAAGCAATCTTAGGAATTTCGCTAGGAAAGTAGCACGATGGTTAGCATGCCATTCGGACCAACTCAAGTCTGTGCATGTTTCTTTGCACAATAGCGGAATGAAAGATGCAATAAAGTGGAAGAAAAATTGTAAGAAAACTTGACCTTATTTGTGAGCGTACTAGGAAAATAAAACAAAAAATTGAAAGGTATGCTTTGCTGGAATCGATGAAACGTTCTACTTCAAGCCTAGAAGAGTCTTGCACGTTAAGAATTATGTCCATTTTAAGTTAAATTAATCCCAAATGTATGTCAAAGAAATTTAATAAGTTATTAAGTTATTTTATAAATATCTAGTTAATATATTTTTATGTGAAATTTTTATTTTATAAATATCTAGTTAATATCTAGTTAAGGGAGAGAAGCTTGACCCTGAGGAGGAGAGGAAGGAGGGTTAATAGATTTGGAATTTGAGACAAAATTAAAACTTTATTGATTTAAGAAGAGTAACAATTGCTAGCTCTGGAAGCTTGGAATAGGCGGGGTGCTTTCTCAGACGGAAGGAATTGGGGAGCAACAATTTTAAGGGTGCAGGAGATGTAGGTTTTAAGAATGCTATTTTTTTTGGATGGGTGGTGGTGAGAATGGGCATGAACATAACGATCAATGTGGGTATTTTTTTGATAAACCTGATCATTTAGGGAAACATCAAGAATCTCATTGATAAGAAAATCTAAAAGTGATAGAGAATTATTAGATTAAATTTCCATGGTGAATTGAATATAAGGGGAAATGTTGTTGATATGGAAGAGAAGGGAATCAAGAAAAGGTCTATCAGTGTCGGACAAGATCCAAAAAACATTAATGTTATCCATAAAAAAAATACTTCAATTTTAACAATAATTTTATATCAACATTATATAGTGAGATAAATTAATTGAAAATAAAATAAGATAAACATTAATTTTCATTTTAGTATGAGGCATACTTTCTTCGTGGAGTTCACAAAAGGTAATACTATTGATGTTACATGATGTGTCATAATTCATCCTATGTTCAATTTACATGTAATATTAAGAAAAATATTAATAACAAAATATATTTTACTGTAAAATATTCCAATGTCCATATTAAATAACACCATTTTATATCACAAAAACACTAAAGTAATTTAAATGAAAATTTTCCTTTGTTTTCACTTTCCATTACTAGATCTGTAATTTATTTGATTTTTAATATAAATTTGATATACAAGATTTAAGAAATAACAATAACAAGGAAAAGTTTAAAGTAGGTTATAAATCAAATATTTCAATATGCATGTCTAGTAAAAAGTTTATCATCGCAATACATGTATAAGGAGAAAGAGTAGGAGAATTATTATTCTATTAATTAGTGGCTTTTAATTTCCCCACCAGGATAGAACATCAAATATATTTGGGGATTGGGACTAGGTTTCACCACCCAATTATCTAGATTTACATTTAGTGAACACCATCATAATAGATGGGAAACATTTGTGAGGGCGTGTACTCCCAAGGAAATTCAGGATGGTCGTTAATGGCATTAAAATTGGTTTATGTTATCCTAGTAATGTGTTACCTGAGGATTAGATGATGGATTTTGCATTGGCAAAAGAGAAATGCAAGTATAATGGGAAGGAATTTGAGGGGTTTATTGTTGATGGGTGTAGTAAGGATTATGAGGAGCTCTAATCAAAAGGTCCTGAGCCTCAATCCTGAGCATGTGGTATTGATGAGGCATGTATTGACCCATGGCATTGTGACAAATTCTATTTAAAACTTAAGAATCTCAAAGGTTAATAATATTGTTATGTGTTTTTTAAAATGTATATATGTTTAACGCATATATTAATGATTTTTATAAGTATACATGACTAGCACCAACATATAAAATAAATGGATGTTAAATGCCAATAGACAACAATCCATGATAAGCATAAAAAAATGGGATAGCCCTAGGTAGTTACATTTATGTATGCAATGTAAAAATTATGATAAAAATAAATGCATTGAGTAGTGGGACACAGATTCCAGAGAAATGGGATGAGTACTTCCCAGAAATAATATTAATATGTAGAAATTTCAATGATAAATATGAAGAGACACACAAAAATGTTCCATAATGTTATCGGGAAATCTAGTGTCCACTCGGAGTTGCTAGTCCCACTAAGACTGGTAGCTATCTTAGAAACAAACAAATTAAAACCACTTTCATTTTCCTTAATGAGAAGTAGACAAGAGGGGAACAAAGGACACCAACCTCATTCTTGTGCTTGGTTCCTTGCTTGGTTCCTCTCCCTTATGATAGATCTTCGCCGCTCCTTCTTCGTCTACCCAGCTTCAAAGAGCACCTGTGGAATCAAAGCAGCATAATACTATTGAAGAATAGATATCTACAATCATCAACAATACAGGAACAGATATGTATTGACCACACAAATGAATATATCATCAAACATACAAGAATGTGGAGGAAAACTTGAATAGCTTTATTAATATCAAGAATAGCAAAGAGGATTACAACCAATTGTTCTCACCCTGCGTCACCCTCTCAGCATGAAAGCCCTTCTTGACCTCATGAAAAGCTTAGATCACCCAACATTATGATGTTGCACCAGGAAACCAACAACACTTCCTTACAAGATACACGATTCCAGCCTTTGGATCTCTGTGATGAGGGATCCATATATAGATGATTTCAAGGGGGTGATTCAGCTTCTGGGATTTTGATTAGTGTCCTCTCTCTGATAGTTCTTGATTCCACTTGGAGATTGAGGATCTCTTACTCATCCCTGGGAAAATTCAGAGAGGCAAGTGTCACAGGAGAAGTTTTTGGAAGATTCCATGATGATCAATCTTGCAAACTGTTTTTGCCATTTGTCTACTCTCACCTATCACACCCTACAGAAGGGCATTCCAGTATGCATCGCACTTTTTACACTAAGTAGGTGAGATGCATCATACCCTCTGCACTGGGTAGTCTGTATGGTCAAGTTTTGACCAGTTCTGAGCAGTTTTCTGTGGAGAACTTCTGAGAGATGATGTAATCAGTTGACATTGTTCCTTTAGGGCATGAAGAAACGGTTTATGGACATGTATGATTGGGGTTTCAGTGCCCAAAAATGTCTATAACAGTTGCTCCCTAAAGCATGAGGTCGTTAATCTTTTCATGTCGGGTGCAATGCTTTATCATGAGGATCCGAAGTTTTTTCGAGCTGGAAGGTGACCTGTAATAAGATACAACACAATAGATTATCTTCATAATATTTTTCATGATCTAGCTGAGGCGAGCATTCCCATGCTCAGCTTTATAAATTCATTTTCATGTACATAGGACAGACAACCGTCTGTGTAGCAGACTGATGATTCGGACGGAGTCATCATCCTTTGATTTGGATGATCATCTGTACGGCAATGATGTAAATTTGATGTCTTTATATTCCTGAATATATCGCAGCCCGAATGGATGAAACTAGATCTGGGGTCTTCAAACTCATTCAATATTTACTTGTAGTACAAGTTGATTCATGTGAAAGATGTTCTGGAGTTGAACATGGAAAGACATCGCTTGATTACCAGCCAATGATGTAAGCTGTTAACAGGCGCGAGAGGAATCACAGATAATGATGATGACCCTCAAGGTACTACAGTACAATTCACGTGGTGTGAAAAAAGGGACTTGGCGTCGAACACCACGCAAAATCTTTTAGTTGAAGGCCATTGATGTAAACCTATCGCCGGAAGTGAGAAACTTGCCATTGAGACATGCAAGCTTCAAAGTACTGAAAGGGTTGTTCCTAGGTCGACTTCTTGGATAATGAGCTGATGTCGACAAGAAGCGACCCGTTGTAGGAGGGCCTCAATGAATCCCACATCTACGACACGGAATGGAGCAAATGATTTTGGATGTGAAAATGATCTGATGATACAAGGTTTAGGGTGGCAGTCATGAAAGAATGGAGCGTGAATGTATTCCAACGGATGAGACACAGGTGAATTCTCTGAGTGACTTCTCCTAAACATACTAGCGACATTGAAAGTGGATTAGTAGCGTTAACCCAAAAGATGGATGGTATGATGGACCAATGGTGATATGACCGGTGAACGAAATAACCCAACCTGACTCGGACGTGGAGTGAAACTGTCATGTTCAAGAGCGACTTGCTACCTATAAAGTTTCTTCAAGTTTAATTCCCAATTTTTCCCAGTCATTTCTAACCAGTACCTCTTTATTTTTATCAATCTTGAGGAGGATAACATATGCTTGTTCTATAATTCGCCCTTTGGGCGAACCCATCGCTATGTTTTAACAAGCCTAGCGACATTGAAACTCGTTCTCATCCATTTGGACAAGTTTGTCGCTATTGATTTTAACGAGTTTAACAACAATGATAACTCGGTCCTTTTTCGATTTTAGAGAGTCTGAAAAGGGATAGAAATGAAACTCCAATAATCCTTTTTCATCATATAATCCCTTAAGTCTGAAAAAGTATAAAATAATACGAAATGGACGAAATTTTGATAGTTTTAATGAGCCGAACAAGACAAGCGCTTGATCGTTTTGAGTAATAATCCCTCATGTCCAAAAAGATTAAAATCTAGAGGAGGGATAGCACTCCCGGTAGCTTTAATGAGCTGGAGAGGCCAATTGCTCAACAATCTTTTCATATTTTATGAGTCAGGTGAAAAGATCTTAAAGGAGACTCGTTTTTTGAGGAACGAGTGATAATTTTGGGTACCAGCTGATTCCAGGTAAGGTTTGGAATTTTCCAATCATGACAATGTCACAAGGAAGGGTAAACAATCAAATTGAGGTGTATGATCGGCTAAAACAGAGTGGAGGTGATGATGAGAACATGACCAAGGCTCAAAAGTTGATGATAATGCATTCACAATGGTTATTTACCAGAGATTGGTTCATTTTTTAATGAGCTTAAACTCTGGGGGAAACATTTGCTCATTGCTTAGGTTTAATTTTTAACAAGCTTGAACTTCACATAAAAACTGCTCGTGAAAATGGTCATTCATTATTTGATTCACCATTATCACTTTGTTCTTTCAATGGTCATACTACCTACTTAATTGCTTCATCAAACCGATTAGAAATGAAAACACATGCTTGAAAAATGAGTTAAAACACTAATACCTTACTTGAATTACGTGAATAGTAATTTAAAAGTGACTTTTACCTCTCATTTTACCATTTCATTTGAACTTAGTTTGTTGGAGATCTGGAGGTGCTTTTCCCCTCTGATTTTCACTAGCTGATTCCAGGAGATTCTATGGATGATTCTCGGTGCCATCTGGACCAGGTAAGAGCTAAACCTGAGCTCTTCAGTTGCATTCCTTCCTTTTTGAATTCAGAGCATGTTTCCCTACTTTGTTGAGCCCCTATGGTTTGAACAATTTGCCCTGGCCCCATTGCACCCTTCCTATATCGAAAGGTGCAATGCATACTGGACTGGTTACTATCCAGTCAGTATGCATCGCTCCTAATACACTACTGGGGTACGATGGGCACAAGGAGGGAAACTTTTACGTCACTATTTTCTCATGGAATTTTTGCCTATTTTTTGCCAAATCAGGACCCTGACTCTTCTCTTATTTGTTTTCAAAGATTCATCGAAGAAAAATGGTTATTACATGGCAAGAATGTGAGCATGAAGAAGAGGACATGGTTTCTTTACATGATCCAGGTACGGTAACTGCACTGCGAAACTGTGGCCTGCTCAAGTTTTTCCGCATCTCTAGCATGAGGCAACAAATCAACTTGTTGCAATATTTCCTCGATGCATGGGATCCTACCAACAAGGTGTTCCAGATCAGAGGAAAATCCATCCCCCTGACTATCGTGGACATCTATTTTTTGACCGGTTTATCGAGGCGTGGCGCCTCTCTCTCGTTATCAGGTTCTGCTCATGGGGGTGAATCCATGAGAGATTACATTCGTCGGTATTGCAGAGAGGGATCTCAGCTGAGTAGGGACGGCAAGATCAACATCCGAGATTTCACTGACCGATCCTTGAGGACCATTCTATTCACTTTTTCTAGATTGGCTGGTAGTGTGGCTCTCCACGTGGCTAACAGGTATTATATCCAGTACACCTTGGAATGCCTTGAACCAAAGGTGTTGAACTAGTGTGATGCAGTACTCCCTATGATGAAAGAACAACTGACCAAGGTGAAAAGCGGAAGATCCAAGAATTTTGGCTATGGTTCTACTTTGACCGCTTTTGCCTTGGACAAGATCCCACTAATGCAGCCGCAGTACATCTCACTCGGTTTACCTCCACCAACTGAACCACGGATGTAGAGATGGGTTGACCTCATGGCCCAACATGATGGAAAGTCCCCGATTTATTTCTCTGACACCTTCTTCGAGTGGTTCAATCACCGGGATATGGTTTATGCTGAGTTTCCATATGCTAGTATGGATTTCCGGGGTGACCCAGATTTGGTGTTGCTGGCTGGTGAGCAGCGGGGTGCTTTAGGTAAATTCTCTGACTATATCTCTGTTTATTGTTATCATAATGTTCTTATGCTTTCTTTGATCAA
Source organism: Pinus taeda (assembly GCA_000404065.3). Classification (NCBI taxonomy): domain Eukaryota; kingdom Viridiplantae; phylum Streptophyta; class Pinopsida; order Pinales; family Pinaceae; genus Pinus; species Pinus taeda. The sequence continues at coordinate 13,562 of APFE031354507.1, read as the reverse complement.
GGCTAATTAAAACTCATGTGCTCAAGTAGACATTGGACTAGTTCGACCAGTAGTATGCCTGAGAGCACCAGCTGCTACTCCGGCAGGAGAGGCTGTGGGGAGGTCCATCCTCTGTGACCTTGATGTGGATGAGACCCTTTCAGCATTACAGGATCAGGTTGAGGGTCTCACTCTTAGTATTTTGGATGTGAGGACTAACGAGCTGCCTCTAAGGTTGCAGTGACATAATACTGGTGTGCCGAGTCAATGGACTAGGCTTTTATGCATGATTGCACAGGTGGTGACTTGTTATCACCAGCAACATTAGACTAGGATGCCCCCTAACATTTTGAGTTTTGGGTCATTTGACCAATTTTGTCTTGGTTATAGAACATTATGTGTAAACCATAATAGTTGAATATATATTGTATATATATAATATATATTATATATATATTATATATATATTATATATATATATTAATATATATATAATATTTGATTTTCAGAGCTTTATTTTGGTTAAGTTACATGATCTTGATGCAAATATTGATGCAATGCTACATTTTATAAATGTCGCAAATGTCTATCTAACACATAATTTGCTAATGAGTCTGTTAATGTGTTTAAATTTCTGGAAATATGTTGATATTGAACAGAATCGAACTATCTTTCCAAAATCCTGACCCTTAGGAACATACGATAGATAGCTGGATTCCGTACAAAGTACATACTAGTGATTTGTAGAATGACGAGTTGTGAGTCTAGCCTGATGAAAAGTCAGCGTATGCCAAGTGTGATGGCATCAGAGAGGAGTTTTATCAACGCGATGTATTCAGCAATATTGTTCGTTGACTGACCAGTAAATATCCCTCTGAAACTCACTAACTCGCCGCTAGGATCGAAGATGGCCCAGGCCGTAGAAGATAGGTTCCACGAACTACGACTCGCTCCATCGGCATATCCAACAAATGGTTCCAATAGGTTCGACATCTGCAACAAATGTAAAACGTGGATTACCTAACCAAAACAATTACCCTTAGCGAAACAAAAATGTAACAAAAGCATAGGGGTTACTATGTTGAGTTAAGCATAGTAACGCTTGAGGTACAACCCGTTGCGGGGTTGCGCCAGTGGAATCCCATCATAATCCACCAACTCATAGGCTCCTTTTGCTAATACACGCTTAACAATATAGGGACCCATCCATAAAGACTTGAATGTACCTTCTTCCAACTTATCGGACTCCTGGTCATAAAGTAAGACCAGGTCACCTTCTGAGAAGACACGAGGCTTGACATTTTTGTCAAACTGCACTTGACTCGTTTCTTATGGGCTTCGTCAACCAAAGCGGCATCACAACGAGTTTCATCCAATTGGATTAATTCCAAGAAACGAGCCTCTTCTTCTGAATTTCCGGAGAGAAGGTTGACCGCGAGCTTGAGGGACGAGATTTCATGCTGAACTGGCAAGATTCCTTCCAAGCCATACACCAGTTGAAAAGGTGTAAACCCGGTCGTATTCCTCACCGATGTCTGGTATGCCCACAAGGCCAAGTATAGGATTAGTGTAGGTTTTAACCCCATACAGAAGTTACCTGCATACGAATTCTAAATCACATGAAAAATAAAAATGCGAGAGCATAACACATAAAACACATATACACAGAAATTTCCCACTGGATCCCAAAACCGGGATACCAGCTTGATTTTTCTTATGTTCCTTTCAATGTTACAATACATATTTATACTGCCGAAGCATCCCAATACCATGGACCGAAAACCATCGCGTCCAAAACCATGGATCGAAAACCATCGCGTCCAAAAAACATGTGCGAAAATCATGCACAAAACCATAGGTGGGTCTGCCCAACCTAACATAGGGTCCAAAACCAAAATTTTCCTGGGCGCTGCTCCAAACCCCATAAAGTGGGGTTACAAGTACCCCACAAACCCCCTGTTAACTATGTGGAAAGAATATAACACAACCCAACAATTAGGTGCCAACTCTGTTTATGGACTCCAATCATTCTTTGCAGCATGCACTTCAAGACCTTGTTGATTGCCTCAACTTGCCCTTTAGCTTGCAGATAATACAAAGTAGAGCTGTCATGGGATAGTCCTAATTTGGCAGCCAACTCAACCATCATGTGATTGTGAAAATGCGATCCATGATCTGTGACTATCGTCTATGGAACGCCGAATCTGGAGACTACATGATTGAAAAAGAAGAGGGCAGTCGTTTCACGGTTGTTGTTTAATGTAGGCATCGCCTTGGCCCATTTGGTAAAATAGTTTACTGGAACTATGATATACCCATGCCCCCCGGGGTCGAGGTGGTGTTACATGTCATTAAATCTATGTCCCATTTGGCGAATGGCCCAACAGGTACTACTGGCTACAAAGGTACGGGAGGTATTCTGGTTTTCCGATCAAAGATTTGATAGGCATGGCAACTTCTGACTGCGATTATGCAATCTTTGAACATTTTTGGCCAGAAGTATCCTACTCGTAAAATATTTTGAGCTGTAGCATAACTAGATTGATGCCCCCCACACACGCCTGAATGACAATCATTCAGGACTTTTCCGGCCTCCTCATGGGTGAGGCACCTCCGCAGAACTATATCGATACCATGATGGTAAAGCATATCATCGACGATCACGTAGTCTTTTTCTTGGTATTGAATCCGTCGTTGTTTCGAGCATGAGGTATTAGACCTATATGTTTGGGTTTGGAGATAGATTATTATATCTCCATACCACGGATTGCTTGAAGATATCAGAAACAATTTTTCATCCACGATCGCTTCTTCAGATGTTGCATTGTTGGACGACAATGGGAGATCACATAGTAACTCCACGAAAACTGGGGCTTTCTATGATTTGGATTTTTTGAATTCTATATCAGACTCTTTGAAAATCGCTATCCATTTTGAATATTTTCCCCCCAGCAACTGTCGCGACAATATATAAGTCATGGGGTTGCAATCTGATAAAATGGTAGTTTTTCTAAAGAGGACATAGTGTCGAAATCTCTGTATCACTTGAACAGCTATGAGAGCTAGCTTTTCAATGTAGGAGTACTTCATTTCTGTATCATTTAAGTTCCGACTTAAATAATATATTGGATGTTCAATTCCATCGTCTTCTTGAACTAAAACCATTGCTATGGTCGTATCCGCTACAACGAGACACAGGTTAAAGTCTTTTTGATAAGTAGGAGCATACATTAATGACACTTTTATTAGGGATTCCTTTAAAGCATCAAAGGAAGCTTGCGCGACCTGATCCTAGATGAAGGGTACTTATTTTTTCAACAGACGTGCATAACCTTTAGGAATTTCAGCGTAATTTGGAATGAACCTCCTCAAAAAGTTTTCTTTCCCTTAGAGTTTCTAAATCTGAAGCAAATTTGAAGGTGGAGGGAAATCAATGATTTCTTGAACCTTACATGGGTCGAGACAAATCCCATCCTTTGAAACCACAAAGCCAAGTAAACAACCAGAACTGACACAAAATGCACATTTTTGTGCATTGAGTCATATCTTGTAGTGTCAGCAATGTACAAATATTGCTCTCAAATGTTGCGGATGATCGGTCCACTTCCATGAATGAGCCAGAAGACCATCAAGATATGGTTGAATGATGTTCTTGATGTCATGGAAAGCATAATTCATTGCTCTTTGAAATGTTGCCCCTGCGTTCTTTAAACCAAAGTGTAGCTTGCGATATGCAAATGTGCCCCACGGGCAAATAAATGCAGTCTTTGACTGGTCTTGTGGGTTGATATTTATTTGATTATACCTGGAAAATCCATCCATAAATGAAAAGATTTCACATCCGGCGCATTCATCAATTATCTGGTCAATGAAGGGTGTAGGGTAGTTGTCTTTCGGGCAAGCTTGATTTACATACCTATAATCAACGCACACTCTAATCGTTCCTTGTTTTTTCATTACATGAACAATATTAGATACCCAATCGGTTAGAGGAACCGGGTAAATAAAACCAGCATGGAGGACTTTTTCAACTTCTACCTTGATGGCAGCGGCTTTCTTGGGGTGCACCTGCCGGAGTCGTTGTCATACCAGTTTGACATCTAGATACATCTTTATTTCATGTTCAACTATGCTCGAGTCAATGCCTGGAATTTCGTCATATGACCAAGCAAAGACATCTTTAAACTCGCAAAGGAGAGCGTAATATACTTCCAGTTCTAAAGGAGAACAAGATTTGCCGACATGAATATTCTCTACAACATCTATTTTGGTCGAGATATTTGTGGCGATAGTATCTTCAATATTGGACAGGTTTCACTCGGAATCCACCGTATTTACAGTATTTGACATAAAGTCAAAAACTAAGGGATGATCAAGGTCACTAGAATGATCCTCCTTACAATCCAGAAGATTGGAAAGATGGTGGTAATCTTCCCATGGTGCCCCGTCAATCATCATTGACTGAACAATTCCTTCGTCTGTAGAATGTACTTGCGACCAAGGATCTGAAGGGGTGCCATATTCCTTAGACCTATCTATCCATACGCTTGTTGAGTGTTGATTTGGGTTTGCCTCCCATGTTGAAAACATTTATTGCTACAGTATTTCCATTAGGCTTGGAGGCAATACCTATAGATGATCCATGTTGATATCGTTTTCGATCGTCTTTTGAATTGAAGATATCATATTGCAGGTTCCCGTTGTTTCCACTTCCACCAAACTGATTGGAGGCAGTAGGGAAAAAGTCCCCATCAATGTAGGGTCTTTTAGTAGGCCTACTCCGATACTTTGAAGTGAATGAGGGCTTCTATGGATCATTGGAATGCTTCTTGTAACTTATGAACTGTTGGGGAGAAATTTGTGTTCGTCGACGACCGTAATTCTTCCTTGGAAGGGAAATGCAACCTTCGTGAAGTACGTCGACACAACGGCTGCCATAGCATATATCCAGGGCCTTCCAAGTAGGATGTTGTAATCGAGGTTTTCGTCGATAACTTCAACATAAATTTCTATTGTTTTGCCCTCCAGTTCGACTTGAAAGTTACTTAATATCCCATATGGGGTGTATGTTCATCCATCAAATTATTTTATTGTCATCGACGATCTCGACAAGGGTGGAGATCCTAAAGTTTTCCAGCAACTCATTGACATAATACATGTAGATGCCTCCTCATCAATAATTGTTCGATGAACAGTTTTGTTGAGGGCTTTCACTTGAATAAGGAAAGCTAGTTGAGATGGTAACTAAGGGTCATATCCTTTGTGATTAAAGGACGCAAAATTGGAATCTGTTCGGTCAATCCCACCGATCGCTGACAATAAAGCCTGCTTTTGGGAGGGGAAATTTTGCAGTACCTCAAGTGTCGACATGGCGGACGGCGATTGGGCTAGATCCTCCACTATATTATAATGTTGTGCTGCTCTGGCACGAGGATTAAACGTCGATTTGTGTACTACTCCCTTTGGTGGTTTTATCATTAGTTCAGGAGTGATCAGTGGCACAACTTCGGGTGAAGTTTGTTGAGCCTCAAACCTACACTTCTTTACACATCCTCCCAGCCTCTTTTTCCTATTCATTTCCTTATTTTTCCACTCATTCCCTCCATCTAATTGCTCAAATCATTGTATTTTAGGACTTTTTACATTGTTTTCTAATTATGCTAATGACTGTGTTTGGTTTAGAATTTTGGTTCAAGGTGCTGCGTTTCCGCAGCTCACACAGGGTTTTCCGCAGTTGATCCCGGTTTCCGTAGACAACCCCGGATTCCGCAGCTGTTTTATTAAATGCTATGTTCCAAGTGTCCTCTGGGAAGAAGAGCCACATGGGAAAGTTCCTGGAACCAAGGACATGGTGTGTGTCCCTCCAGATCATCCAAACCAGTCATCAAAGCTCGTCGTCAACGAGGAGGCAACTTAGGTCAACGGAGGTCATTGGCGGTGGCATGGCTCTGCGTGTTCTATTTTAGAGCACGTGAAGAACAGGTGGCATCATCCTCACTCGTGAAGATGGTGGGAAACATAAATCCAACAACGGATTAAATTCCCACAACGATTGTTGCCTAAATCCGAGGACGTAGCAAGACTACGTGTTTTTACACAGCCGTTTGAATTACTTAGATTTCGTTAAGTTAGTTTGCCTTCCTCAGTTATAAATAAAGCATCTTTGAACGCTGGATAAGTTAGTTGTTAGCTACTATTATGTACTTTTAAACTCCCACTGTATTTTCTATTTCATGCATAATATATGAGAATACTGTTATCCCATTCAAGCGTGTAATTGATCTTTGAATCGGCTGGAGTAGGCAGAGGGCCCCTATTTACTAAAGGCCTGTACAGTACTTTTAATTTCTTGCATTTATTTCTTTCGTTTTATGTATATAATTCCTTTGATTGCTGTGTTTTGATAGTTGTACATACATTTCAAATTCTGCTTGTTTACATTTCTACACTTTTCCATGACTGATCAATGTGTTATGCAGGTTTCTTAGGCATGCCCGGGACAGTTTCTTTCTTTTCTTTTGCACAACTAGTGACACTTGTGATCATCTTGTCTATGCTGCTGACCTTTCTTGTTTTGCAGCCTTATTTCCTTACTATCATTTAGTTAATTTGCATAGTTGCTTTTTGCTTGTAGACATCAAGTTGTTTATCTATTGATGGTTCCTTCTTTATAATTTAATATCTTCATTAAGGACCAAAATATCACTTAGCACAGCTTGGTTTAGTTGTTCAAGAACTCACAATTGCTTGACTTGTTTTTAATTGTTTATCACATGATATATTCAGTTAAAAGGCAAGAGGTTAAGAAGAAGTTAAAGTATTTGTGACTAAGTCTTTGTTTTAGGTAGATTTACTTTAGTTTCACATTGCTTAGTTGTTATTTGGCATAGATTTCATTTTCATTTCCTTGCAGCAGTAGAGACACTGGGCCAATGTCATTAGTCTTTTATTTGATGCCTTTATTTTCCTTTAAAAATTGATTTCATTTCAGTTATTGTTCAAGCTTTCCTTCAAGTTATAAAAAAGCTCATCACAATCTCACACACTTCACTCGCTTTATTTCATTTCCATCACATCACATTAGGAGAGATAAAACTTGAAAACAAACTTAAAAATTATAAACGACAAAAGCTTAAGAAATAGTTGCCTAAGTACATACAGTACACCTCACTTCATCAGCTTACAAGCCCCGGGTTGACATTTAAAAGTTGCAATTTAGACATCACTAAATTGACCAAACAAAGTTGTTCTCAAATTACTAGGTTGGTCATTATCCTTGTTGTTCGACATCTGTGGATTCCCGTAATATTTATTCCTTGTCGATATCAAAGCATCATTTAGCTGCTTTGAGACAGACAACATTAGAACTTAGGATGGGGAAGTATTGTCGCTAGCAACCAGAATTGTTCCTGGGTTCGGAAACGGATCAGTCAACACCGCTGAGGTTTTTGAACTCTTGAAGAATTTCCTAAGCTTAGCTTTATATGGACACTCTCTTGTCCAATGATCCTCATCACATATCAAGCATGGATGACTTGGTTTCCTATCTCCAGAAGGTTTTGTAGAATATTTTTTAGGAGACGACTCCTCCTGCTTCTTCCTCTTCCCTTTGTTTTTCTTCTTGCCTCTTGGTTGCTTGGGTTCTTTGCCTTTGTTAGTCGACATAGCATTTACTTCCGAGGTTAAAAGTTCTTCATTTGATTTTGACCTGAAACCGTACGGGCCTTCTTTGACATAGCTTTTATGGTTTTTGTGCTAGTTGTACCTATCACGCCATTGCCGTCATGAGAGTCTTTGTTTGATTTAGGAGGGGGAGGAACGGAAAATTCTGGTCTAGGAGCATCAGGAATTTTACCGTAGAGCGTCCCAAACTGTGTATATATCAAGTCTAGATATTGTGCATGAGCAATAACTTGCTCTTCAGTGATGACTCCTCCCTTCGCCACATCTTCTGTAATAGAAGGTAACAATGACTTAATAAACCATTCAGCCAATAGCTAATCAGGAACATATGTTTTTACCATTCTACAACGACGTCGCCACTCATGAATATGATCAGATATGTGAGTGGTCGTCATTTGTTTGAAATTGGTAAGAAGTTATGTTCCCATTTCGTACCTTATGGGTAGCTGAAAATGGGTTAAAAAGGTTGTGGCTAGGGTACTGAAGTTGTCAAACGAAGCTCTAGGAAATTCGATATACCATTTTGCTATCAAACCAGTTAATGTTTGCTGAAAAAGGCGAAGCCTAATCAAATCATCATTGAGAGTGTTTGATGAACACCACAAATGAAAATTCATCACATGATTCGACGGGTCTTCACCCGGATTTCCATTAAATTTAGGAATATCTGATGGAATTTCATGTGGAATCGCTGGCCACCAAGGGGCGTAACCAATTGGATCGTTCGTTAGTCGATTTCGATCTGGTAACTCTAAAGTCACCACGAAAGGCAATTGTTGATTCAGGCTCAGCGAAGCATACCCAGGATAAGATGGAATTGCCTAAGCAATTGGTCTTTGTATACCAGCATAATGCATTCGATGCTGGTAACTTTGGTAAGGTTGATGGGCATGCCCATTAGGATATGATTGATGTTGACTGTTTTTAATGTACTATTGCCCATTACTTGCAAAGACTTGTTGCTCAGATCCTTGGCAAGCTTGTTGGAATTACGGTCGTTGATATTGTACCAGCCATGGTTGTGAAGCCATGAGCTGTTGTATAGTATTGACTGTTTGACCAAGATGAGGGGTAATGGTCCCCATTTGAACTTGGGTCATTCCACTAGTCGGTGATTGTGGTTGCATCACAGGGACAGGAGGTTTTTGTATTACGACCTGAGAAACCTAAGGTTGACATACAACAGGAAACACTTGTACTCGCAACACCGTTACAATAGCCGGCGTAGTGGGGATATTTGACATAGGTAAAATTTGTTGCATCCAGTATATAACTCTTGGTTGTTGAGGCAGTACTGGCACCCATCTGCTAGATGTAATTCCAGCATACCCTGATTTCTATTGTGAACTCTCGTATGGTTGTCCTCCTGGAGGAGACAATGAAAGGGTATACTACCCTCCATACAGTGGTAATCCAGTGCTCAAAAGAATGATTTGCCTTTGGGGACCGAATTTCCCAAATTGACACTGTGAAGGATCAATTTGTTGAGACTCAACATAAGAGATTACAGATATTGTTCTAGACGAAGAAACGGGAATAGTCCATACTGTCAAAACAGCCCCTCGATGGATTCCATCTAGTGATTGAGAGCTAGTCGAGACTGATGGCACGCTAGCGAACATTGTCGGAGTAGCAACAGGAAGTTCTGCCGCTACTGTGTGTTGTGGCCAGCAACACCCCCCCTTGTTCATTTAAGTGTTGTCCAAAATACTAAATGAATGGGGACCCTTAGTTAAATTTTTAAGAAAAAAGAAAGTTTTTCATTTCTTCAAAATAAGGTTACCATCGTAAGCTTAGAAAGGTCTTTTGAATATTTTTTAACCTAAGTCTACGATAAGGGAAATATCTTTAAAGCTGTGTTGCAAAAAAGATAGGAAATGCCTCCATTCCTCTATAATATCAGTATGCGCAAGACCCTCGTGTTAAGCCTAACATCGCATCGCAATGAAATAATACTCATAAGGAAAAACTTCAAGATTTACCGATCTGCAATAACACCGATCGCAAGATCGAATATCACAGAAATGAACTGGCAAGATTTGGCAAAAATCAAACTTCTGTGACCTGCGATGTTGCGATCGCTACGATGGTGCAATCTGCGATCTTGCGATTTGCGATGGCACGATTTGCGATGTTACATAAGCAAATCATAAATCACTTAATCACGAATCCTTCGGGCACGCCATTCAAATGAAAATCCACTTACCATAATCTGACTCAAGATCATGCGCTTTTAATGATAGTAAATGAATTAGTTGTCAGTTATTAAATGAAATGAAGACGTGTGCTTTTGTAAAGAATTACTTCACGTAAAGTGGCATATTTGATATATCTATTGCATTTAAAACTCTCCCATCACCTTTCTTAATCAGTCATTTCCACTTCACTCGTAATCTGCAGGAACGAAGAGCTAAAATGATTCAAATCCAAACGCAGGAGCAAATAGGAAAGAAAAATAAAGCTCAAGGCTCTAGGGCGAAGGAAAAGACGTAAGAGATGGCGCCTTTGTATACAGACACTGCCTGCGATAGAGACACAGGGATTTCGACATGGGAAAGCATGTACAGGCTGCTGGAGGAAGAAAATCCTAGAGTAATGAAGGTTGATACTGTCGCGGGCTCACAACGCTCTTCCGAGGCGTCCTTAGAGGAGCTAGCATGATCATTTCTTCACCGGATAGCAGCTAGGCCCAAAATTTTACCGTATATAGATATGATCAAGTGGATACTTGACAATGCAGAGTTGAACAACAGACAATTCAAGGTTCAAGGACATGGGCTCATAGGATCATTCGCCGCGCAAGATTTAAAGCTTATGTATCATCTTCCTGAACCGCAGATGACTTACAATGCACAATTTGTCAAGAAATTTGCGGCAAAGAACCCAAGCCTAGCAGAGACCACTAAAGATTGGTCCAAAAAAGAGGAGCCGCTCAAAAAGGACAAAAACGGTATGTACAGCACTGGTTCCCTCACCTCTCCGTATTGTTTTGCTGCGGCTTTGCAGATTATTTGGGATGCCAGATATCAATAAATTTTCGTCTGAATGGCTACCACTAATAGACGCTGCCACAAATGCCGATATTATGGATTGGGCCAAGATCTTTTCTAATAATCTTTACACGGGTGTTATGAATTACCGGTCTAAAAGGTCCCTGTCTCAAAATATCTATCCCCCTTTTTATCTATCCTCATATGTTATGGATACAGAATACTTAGCTTGGTAGGATGAAGAGGAAGGGAAAAGAGCAAGTGCACCCAGAATAAACGAGAGTCATAAAGAATTGCTCTTTAATAAATGGGACGATCAAATCAGGCAGGCGGAACAAGTAGCGGAGACAGCGGCCACGCAAGAAAACATTCTTATCGACTGTGTAAATGAGAATTTACACAGGGCCAACTTAATCGAAGAGACCACCCCAGGGTACCTACCAAATAAATTACAACTGGAAGCAGAAGGCGCAGGAAAAGGGAAAAGCGATCCAGGCACTGAACAGATTACATTGGAAGTGTTACTGGGCATACTTGGTCAAGCCACATAGCCAATGGATGACTGTGAAATGCATCATAAACGCAGCCGAAAAAGTAGTGCCAACTCTCATAGATTCTGTTTTCGCAGCCCAGTTCAGCGCAAAAGTCGGCCAACCGACTCTTCTCAAGCCCATGATGAACACTTGCAGTTTTAAGGACCAAGTTCAAAAGTAGCCTTATTTTAGAAATTTGTTTTTTCTTTTTATTAGATTAGAAAAAGGACGGTCATTTGAAAACCGCATCCTAAATTTTGTAAAGACGCTATTATAAGGATTAGGAAGTAGTATTTTAACCCTTCTTATGCATTTAGAGAAAGGTCCAGAAATTTGTCAAAAACTTGTCCTCGGAACATGCACTTCTGCACCCTGAGAGGAGGTTTTGATGAATGGATGGATCGAGATTTATTAATGTTTGCATTTGATGTCTGCTACTGATGTTGCACTTTTGTACTCTTAGTAGATGTTAGAACAAGTAGAGGTAAATCGTTTTTGCTTAAAGCTTATGAGTAGGATTAGTCATAAATGATACTTTTATCTCTTGGCCATTTCTGCTTATATTCTTAAAGTGATATACAATTTTCAGTTGTTTATATGTTACTGCATGAATGTATGGGTTACCATTTGGCACTTCTGTACGTGGAGTCATTTATTTATGTCTGACGTATGAATAGCTTATTATGCGATATGCTGTTCACAACTGTTTTGCCTAACTTCTTATGCAAAGTGGTTTATCTTAATTGATTTCTATTCTTATGATAGCTGAATGATCTTTATTACCAGTTATTGTTTGAAATCCCTTTAGATCGCATAATAAAAGATTTACACCCCGGGTTAGCATAGATTAGATGTGTTGTTTCTTATTAGATTACAATAGCATAGAGTTATTTTAAGAATCTGAATTAAAATTAGCTTTAAAGTACTCTTAGATCAGCATCATCCAACTCTACACACACACACACCCTTAGATTGGGAAACTGGTCCCATTATCCCCAGTCGGACCCACTATACCAAACGGATAAGGAGCTGCCAACCAAGGTCCGAACCGGGTGGGTATCCCCCTTGTTGTCGACCCAATTTTCGGGGCTTCAACATATTTGGTGCTAGAAGGAGGGCCACGAACTATGAATGGCACCTAAATCAAAATCTAAATACCATTCTGAGAGTAAATCACCCTCATCAACTCCCCAGACTTCCCCAGTACATTTAAATCCAAAGTCAGAAGTCACTCGAGTATTAACCGCTGCTACATACCCTAATATTTCAGACCAATCTACCATTGAACCCCCTGAAGTTCAAACTCTGATTCACAAACTCCATGGATTTTCTATTTTTACACTGAGGTCTGATAAATCTCAAAGCAGCGTGACTTCGCAGTACAATCCTGCTCATCCCCTGACCAAATTAAAGAGCGATAAATTTGACATCCAGCCAACTGAATTCCCTCTCCGCACCAGGAAAAGAGCAAGGAAAACACCACAGCAGTCTGACAGTGAGACTCTTTCATCTACATCGTCCATTTCAACTCCCTCACCGCGAAGTCAGCCACCCACATCTTCATTCCAAACCACTCATCCACCTTCCACAACCCCTCTTCTTCAATCATCTAAAATCATAATATCTTCATCTTCCCAGCCTCAGGGATCATCCTCTGCACTTTCATTTACTAGTAGCTCAACGATTGCCTAGTCTCCATGTAACAATCCTGGGGCAGTCTTAATGCCTCCACCCCTGAGCCAAATACCGGCCCATCCTGAGAAATGGCTACCCAAATTCAATCCAGAAGTAGGCATGCTAGGTGAAGAGCACATTAACAATTTCATGCTTTCTGTCAATTTCAACGGAGTTACCAACGAGGACGCTGTTGTCTGAATTTTTCCCTATACAATGCAAGGAACAGCCGGGTCATGGTACTTTTCATTACCCTCCGGGTCTATCACAAGTTGGAACATTTTTCAAATTCAATTCCTCACCAAGTTTGGTGATGACAGATCAACGACAACGTTAATCAGTGTCCTATCCAATCTTAAAGCTGAGGCTAGAGAACCCATCAAAGATTTCAATTTACGATTCAATAAAATCCTCAACAAAATTCCCACTGCTTCCCAACCCAGCAAAGAAGTACGATGTGAATGGTATATTACGGCCTTACCATCAAACTTAGCAGTCTTCGTGGATAGGGCAAATAAAACAACTTTAGTTGAAAACCTGACAGAAGTGATAGCAGTAGAGAAACGCGTAATAGCCCTGGAAAAGAGATCTGTGATAGAGGAATGCAAATCTAAAAAAGTCACCTTCAAGGAAGACCCCAAGAAGAAACAAACGAAAGATCCTTTCGATTTGGAAGGATTGAAAAAAGTATTAAAGACCATGT
>APFE031354503.1:0-23365 GCA_000404065.3 Pinus taeda | reverse complement strand
CAATGCATGCACATGGAACAACACTTACGAAGAGGATGTAGATCATGAGTAGAATCTCCAAGAGGTTTGTTGGATGCCCATGAGTAGAATCTCCAAGAGGTAGGTCATTATTCTCTATTTTACTTTTCTTTCATTGTTGACTCTTCATAATGTCCCTTTAATGCACTTGAAACATTCACATCCAATTTTTCATTCTCCCAATAGACTATTCATTTCCATCAATCACTCCCAACCTCTCCCAATCCACAAGGGATAATTTTTCAAGTGCATGAAGCGCCAACCCACTTTCCTTTGTAATATTCAACTCCAAATTTGTGTTCACCTCAATAACCAAACTCTTTTGTATGTAAGTCGTAATATTCACCTTCATTTTTCTCACTTCAGTAATCAAGATGCTTTTTATAAGTCAATTCTCACTATACTTAGGCAAAGTTTCACCTTGGTTTATGTGGGAATCTTCTCGAAAATGGTCCTTCGTCTGACCATGTTGTAAATTATATCACCTTCTTCCATATCCAAGAGATGCATCATAATCTCCATTTCTAACGGGCCTCTATTTTCTACAACTTGCAAATGAACATTATTTTGAATGGTTTAATCTTCTATAATTTCCTCCTCCAAGAAGTATTTAGCTATAAATACAATTTTTGTCTTTCCATTTTTCACTAACATGGTGCTTTATTAGTATATAGTGTTGTCAAGTTTCTTTTTCTCCAACAATACATGGAGATGGAGCAACATTTGATGAGAGAATGTAGATTAATGAATGGACATAGACAAACATTTTTTACAATTATGTATATCAATGTGGACATGGACTAACACTTGCCCTTAACACATAAATCATGAGTAGGATCTTCAAGACATGGACTAATACTTGCCATCTAAATTTTGTTAATCCTTTAATCATTTTATTAAATGATTTGATGTTCTTTGCTATAATGTATGCTTACCACTTAAATTTTTTCTTCACATCATATTTTTATTATATACTAGTTTTTGTTTATATTAAGCGTTGAAATGTTAAAGAAAAAAAAAAAACAAACATATCTTGAATTTCCTCAATTTATTTCATTAACCCGATGAATTTAAATAAAATAAATTAAGCAAACTCAAAATTGATAATTTAAGAAACATTTTATAATGGAGCACCTGATCTACCTTGGAAATGCTAGATCATATTGCCTACTGCCATAATTTGATGATGAAAGAGGGTTCGCACTGGGCACAGATAGACTAGACAAAGGAGGCACAGTGTGGGTGTGGGAGTTGGTAGCACCATCCGCATCTTTGAAAATATTTGCCCTCAATCTTTTTGTAATTTGGATGAGTGCATTTCTAGCAACACTGGGGTCTCCAGAAACCTGAACGAGCTCCTCATTTTCGGAGGCACATTTTGGTCGCTCCTCTTTGCGAAATATGCGAATATTTGCTCCAGTGTGCTTCCGCATGTCACTGATGATGTTGCCACCTTTACCCAGAAGGCAACCAATGTGCTTTGACGGAACAAGAAGCCTTGTACAAATGCCAACTTCATCATTGTCATTGTCACTAGTGCTTCCACTAGTCTTTCCTTGCAATTGGAGGACTGCCTCAAGCGTAGGTGAAACACCATCATTAGCCAACTCTGTTGAAGAAACCATAATTACACGTTCATCTGAATCTGATTGTGCGTCTTCAACCTTAATACTTGCTCCTGTATCTTTCCTCATGCTTTTGATGATATTGCCGCCCTTACCAATCACACCTCCAATTTTATCATTTGGGCATACTATTCGAATACGAAACTCCTCCGGACTTTTCTCAACAGCAGAATTCCCAGATTTCGGAGCAATGGGAAGAGCAGGGTTATAAGTAAGAGGCCATATTGAGCTTCGAGCTTCACTTCCATATCCTCCCAGTGCTGGTAAATGGCCGGAGGCATAAGTACCATTTACTTTTGGAGCACCTGAACTGTGATGAGCAAACAGTGAATCTCGTTGTGGAACATAATTTGGCGGAGTAAATAATGCGGGCACACCAGAAGGAAGGAGTGAAGTTGGGTTCGTTGCAGATAAAATATCAGTCCAAGGAATTTGCTCCTTAGGTGGGTGTTTATACAGAAAAGCTGAAACTGCATACAGTGCTTTCTTGACAGCGGTTGCATCTCCAGATATGACAATGACTTCACCAAAACTAAAAGCACAGGCAGGCAACTCATCTTTTGGCCGTATCTGAATTTGTGCCCCGGATTCGCTCCTCAATTTTTGAATGTTATTTCCACCTTTTCCAATCAAACCTCCAATCTGGCTGTTAGCAGCCAGCAACCGAGCATTGTGTTGTCTCCTTTTGTCGTCGGCGTCATTATCTCTAGCAGAAGAAGATTGTTGAACAATAACAGAATGCACTCTAAGAAGAGCATCCTGAGCAGGACACACAGGTTCAACTTCAACTTCATTCTCATTGCAATCCTTCACCCTGTCGTTGCCTGACGGTGAGCTGAAGATTACTATCACGCGATCATCAACGCCTGGAACAGCATCTATAACTTTGATCTTCGAACGCGTCTCTCGACTCACAGATTTTATAACTTTACCCGCCTTTCCTATAACTCTTCCTACCACATTAACAGGGCATAGTATGCGATACACAGTACTGTCAGCGCCAGGCAGAGTTCGCTCTCTACCAGTGCCAGAGTTCCGCCTCTTATTTCCAGAGTCATTGTTCTCTGGAACCTCATTTTCCCTGCGTGCTCGCTTTCCAATGGCAGAGTAAAACCCGTCCATTGCAGGCAATCCTTTCACTTTCACAAATAAAAACTCTCCCTCTTTTAAGGGAAAACGCTGAGCCACGAGAAGAAGTTTCGTGTATTTGAATCCTACCTGTCTTCTTAGTCTTCCACACCCTCCCGTCCACGCCACTGGATTGACCCCTTTTATATGACATGCGTTAGGGCTTTATTAAAGCCGACAACTTGTTCAACCGGCACCCTCGCCTTAAGACTCACGTGTGGGGGTTTGGTTTCCACTTCAATAATAGTTATGGTTGTTTGGACAATTGGTATTAACAAGTTATAATAATAATATTTATAGTTGTTTGGACAATTGGTATTAGTAAGTTATAATATTGAGTCATAATATTGCAACAAAATCTACATATAGTTTAAGAATCTCCATAGTTAAGAATCTTGTTATATGCATTTTTAAATTTATACATGTTTAACTCATATGTTAATTCTTTAATAATAATTGTAATGATGATGTTAAAAGTTACTTTGCTTTAACTTATATATTAATTCTTTTAATAATGATTATAATGATGACGATGATGATGTTAAAAGTTATTTAATATATATATTACTAGAGAGAGGAAGAGGGGATGTATATAAGCATCTACCAACCATTTAATTTATATGGTTGCATTAGTTAATTAGTTTAAACAACTTTAATGAATTTGTAAATGATAATGTCATTAGGCTAAACCTTATAATTACCCATGAGGTTTAAACCAATCGGTTTGTGTGGCGTTTAGTCTGCACAAGGTGACAAGGGTCAAATTTCGCGGGGAAGGGTAGAAATTGAATATTCCTAAACTTGTTACTTAATTTTCTTTTTATTGTTGATTTTGTATTACTTTTGCTTTGATTATATATATTTATCTAAAATATTAATTATTTAGTTAGTTAAAAAAATGAAATTAAAAAAATAATAATAATGATAATTATTATTAATCATTAAACCATTTAGGGTTGGTAGGAGCCACAGGGGTTATTTTTTGACTCGACGATAAAATAGAGTATCAATATACATGGGTTCTCAGAGTAGCAACCAATAATCATGTAGAATATATGGCTCAATGGAAGGGTTTGGAAATAGTATTGAAAAAAGATTACCAAAACCCTTTTTCATCCATCTTGACTAATTATGATTACAACCACTTGTTGGCATGTTTCATTAGCACGCTTTTCCTTGGCAAAATTGAGTTATTCTACTTTATTATTTGTGGATGGATAATACCTGGATAGATAGTTAGCCTCATCTAGATCAAGGCCTCGTCTAATGATCTATATAGATGTATGAACAGTTTGAACCAGTTCATCAATCATATCTCCATGAATCTGGAAATTGTGCTCTCTTAATAATTCCCACAACCATGTCTCACATGTTCCACTCATCTGTAAATTGTAATTACAAACAAGAAACTTTTTTTTATTGCATTGGTTGGCTAGGATCTATAGGGGTGAAAAAGAGGGAATCGTTCGGTTCCAGGTGACTTGAATGGTCACTTCCTTCTTATCACAGTGACTCAATTTCGGAGAATTTTTTTTTGAATTTCAGGGGACAGCTCATCACGATATGTTTTAGTCAATTAATGTATTATGTTATAGTATTTTAAAGCTCTAGAGTTAGAATTTTGAGTGACTGAACACTTACTTTTGAGTCTATGAATATGCCAATTATTATTCTCTTCTATAGAATGATGGGGTAGGGAAGGTTAGGTGTTTCTCTTGTTTTGAGATGTGGAAGGCATGTTTCAAGCATTGAGATGATAATTATCATGATCACTAGAGTTATATGATTCTACAGATAACACCGTTTTTTTTAAGGTTGACGACATCATGAATGAACACTGAACAAGAAATGAGAGGAGGGCCAATTATGTCCAAATCTTAGTAGCCTGTGCACCTCTCTTCCTAAAAATGGACCTAGGCTAGAAGAGAAAAAAAACTACTATGCTAGAACCCCTAATGTGAATGCTCAAGAAAAGTTCGCAACTCACTGATGGGCTAATATTTTTAGTTAAATAGGGAAGGATTAACAAAAACCCAGTTGTAATAGGGCAAGTGATTTTATGTATGGTTAAGACTCGATGGTATAATCCCTCATCCAAAACTAAACAAACCAATCGGTGGAGAAGAAACAAAGTCCTTGAGACCAATTCCCAATGTGAAGACACTTCATGTGCTTTAAATCAATAGTTGAAGTAAAATTTTGAAAGAAGCAAAGGGAACTCACCAGAAACCTAAATTTTGCAGAGTATAAGTACTTGGAGACTGAGCGGGAAGTAAAGTCTAATGAAGATATTTTTGATGTCATATAATTTCTTATTTGTATTAACTGTAATGTATATAATCTAGAGCATTATAAGTATAGTGGAAAAAAGCTCATTTTGTATGTAATGCTTGCGAATCAAGTTTGCTAATATTAATGAGGACTATATTTTTGGTTCTATTTCCAAATTCATGAATGACATTTTGGAAATTTTCTCTTTTGTTTGGAAGTTCACATACATTTGTTTATATAAAAAAAAATTGTTTCCTAGCCATAAAATATATAGGTTGTTCTAAAAAATTTCCATATCTTTACCAGATACCATACTTGTATCCATACATGTATCTGTATACTTGAAACTTAGCAGTTTACTTATGGTTTCCTACCACTTATGAATTTGTACGTGAGATGTTTCTCACTGCCTTTGTGGGGCTTCTTTTGAATGATTACATTGTTGTATGTAGTATAGATTTATTTAACCCAAAAGTTGTTTGCGAGTTGTCTCGGATAACGAGGCTATTGGCCATCTCCATGATGGTCCTCGTTTCCTCTCTACACTATAGTTCCATTGTGAAAATACCTTGAGTATTGTAATAATAGTAGAAGTAACTATAATTTATTTTCTCAAACTCTATTTTCTGAGAAAATTAATCTCCTTTTCAATTTCCATTTCAAGTTTCATCAATTGCTATGATTTTCTTCAGGGTTATGAAAGCTAATAACTTGTAGTTGAGAAAGCACAACCAAATTTTTCTTGGAAGGGAATTGATGGATGGCATAAAATACTTTGCACTTACCAATGACTAACATCTCATGGGATCATGAAGGTCACTATCCACAATTTCCAAGTGCAAGATTTTTTGTCAATTTTTCGCTATGTTGCTTGTCTAAAATGTAAGATTCACAGTAACTCATGTTTAATTGGAGGAAAATAGTGAACCCTATTAAATTTCATTAAAAGGTTCAAATTTGGGACTTAAGATATCCATACCTTTTATGCCATAGGTGATTTTTAGAAATGTTTTTTGCCACCAGTGCTTTTTTCCCTATTGTTGTATATGTATACCCGTGAAGATCAATTTCAACAAAATTTTCAACCACTTTCTATTTGTCCCTCTTGTCGTTTATGGAATCATTTCGACTTTAGATTCAATCTTGCAGCGATGCTTTAGTATTTGATTTATTGTCTAGAGTTTCTTCTTTAGGCCCATTACATATAATATATCTTGCACATCTTTAGTTTCTATTAGGCATGTTCATTGGGTTTGCTCCATGGTATTTCAATATTTATACCTTCTCATCTCTTAAATAATTTTTTCCTTGGTGACATTAATTACCATTCAATTAAGAAAACCACTCATTTTTGTGTGTCATGTAGTCTATATAATATCTCCTTAAGCTAACATGGCAACTTGTATGAAAAATGGCCATTAAGGAGAGGGGTTAGAAATTAACTCACATTTAATATTATAGTTTCCATGAAAGTAGTGCCTTAGCAACATCATCTCAAACATTATTTATGCTGAGGATAAAATTGAGGAAACTAGTTGGAGTATATATAGTGCATGCAACCTTGATAACATAAGTATGCATAGAGTTAATGAAAATCAAGTAGAAGCATTGGTTGGGTGGATTATAATAGACTTTTAATTCCAAATATCCCCTTTTGACGATGGTTCCTTTAGGTCAATTTGGTTTTTGCTAGTGCTTTTATTTCAATATTATTTTCCAAGTTCCTTGTATCATCCTGCTTTTCATAAGATGGTTATTCAAAATTATGCATTCAATCTATTATATATATCTAGTGTGATTTCTCTTAAAACTGTTTAATGTGTCCTCTAAGTTGTATGTGCATTACATATTACAGGTTCTATTGTTTGTCCCGACAACGAATGTGTATGTTGGAGTTATTACATAAACCAATGCTAAAAAAGCTCTTGAGGTAAGCCTTAATTGCCAAGAATGAGTTTGAAACATTAGCTAT
This sequence comes from Pinus taeda, assembly GCA_000404065.3. Lineage (NCBI taxonomy): Eukaryota > Viridiplantae > Streptophyta > Pinopsida > Pinales > Pinaceae > Pinus > Pinus taeda. The sequence goes on along the minus strand of APFE031354503.1, from coordinate 16,351 downwards.
GTTTATTTTTTATTTTATGGATTTAGGGACTTTTCTGTCTCCTAATAATTGTTCTATTTTAATCCTAAATGGGAAAAAAACATGAGGTATGAAGAAAATCAATCAAGAATGTTTACAAAGAATGCAAGCCAAAATATATTGAAAGAGAGAGTGATATGTTTCATTCATATCCAATTCCTATTGATGTCAATGCATATATAAGAAGACAATGTCCTATATCAAAATCATGTACAATTACTTTATTAGCTAAGCACTAATATAATCGAAAAAAACTCTATTTATGACATGAAAATTAAGTCACTTAATTACCAACTTAGAATATATTATAACTTTAATATATGACATAATCAAAATATAACTATAACATCCTCCCTTAATGGTGATCTGGAGAATGTCATTTTCCGTAGAATAAAGACTCGTCTTGACCAAACATGTCAAAGATGTTTGTAGCATAACTATGAAATTCACTCTAAAACATAGCTTCTAAGGGTTTTACCAAATGAACAAAGATGTCAACTGAATATAACCGACATGGTCAGTGCAACACAATATACCTCAACAACCATTTGAATAATCAGAAACTATTGAGACGTATGAGAATCAATGATGGCTAAAGATTAAGCCCATTTACCACTAATGTAAAATTTGATTTCAATCTATGTATACTAAGAGGAAGGCAAACATCAACTCCATACCAGCTTCTAGATTTCTGAAATGGTGGAGAAATTCATCATTTCTATATTTTTGAGGTTTTTTTAGTTAGCAACTTTCAGATTTGGGTGAAATTTGAGGAAGCATGAAAAATTTGAGGAATTAAAGTTCTAAAAAAACAAGGATGCGATTTTTGAGGGAAGTTTGGGTTGGGATCCCATAGTGCATGGTTTCAGATTTTGAACCTGGGGGGATTAGTTCCTGCAACACTGATTGAGATACCATGTGAAGATTTTATTGATTGTAAACAATATCCATTGAATTTGTTGTTGAAAGTTTGTTTCTCTTCATTCAATGGATGAACCCACAAGTTATCCATGGTATTTTTGCTACCAAGAAGTTGGTAACTTGCAAAAATGCATGATATGAAGGTGTCTGCAATTAATAGTTTCAACACTAGAATATGATAAGTTTGCAATAAGTTTCGTGGTACTCATATCGATGAGTAAATTTTCAGGAATCACATCCCACAACTTTGAATCCCTGCCACTATATTGAGATATCAAGTGAAGATTTGTTTGATTGTAAACAAGATCCCCTGCCTTAGTTGATGCAATTTTGTTTCTCTTCACTAAATGGATGAACCCATAAGTGCTCCATAGTCATTTTTCTAATAGGAAGTTGGGAACTTGTGAAAAATCTTGAAGTGCAAGCATCTACAATTTCAAAGTTTCAGAACCAGAATATGATCAACATGCAATAAGATTCATAGTAATCATATCAATGAGCACATTTGCATTTTCAAATTCATTACTCCTTGTGATAATTGTAGTAAATTAGTTCTTCAGAGATCCCTTGGTTAAAGACAAATGATAGAAATTGTTGCTTTGAATCCATTGACAACTTCGTTGTTTGGAGCTTTCCTTTCATTCCCAAATTTATCCAATTAAGCCTTGTTGTATACTTTGGATTCAATGAATAGGCTAATTAATGCAAAGGGATATTTTATATGTCATATCTATTGATAATTATCCCCTTAATGGGTGCCATACAAAAAAGGGTCCCATTATTAAAGAATCTGGTGAATTATTTCCAATATGGTCATAAATGTCTCCCGACATAGGAATATCCATATCAAAAAGTTTGTAATAGATCAACTATGGATTCAATATGGAAATAAACAACTCAATTTAACCCCAACAAACCTTATCAAGAATGATAGTTCCAATGTGCATTTCTTTCTGAGTGTTGGGTGATCTCCCTGTTTGCCACTTGGGATGAATTTCCATAAAGGACAAAGCAACCCCATCGCCACATAAGAAAATCAAGACATGGTGTGATGCAAATATATTTTCTCCAATATTACGAAGTTGGAGCTTGGGAAATTGTGTACACAGTGTTTATGCATGTTGGTCCTTTGTAATAAAAAAGTATATTTCTTTTGCTTTATCGTAATGTTTTTCATTTCTGCAAATTTAACAATAATAGCTTTGAAAGCAAGATTCAAACTATGAGTTGCACATGGTGTCCCAAACATATGGTCATACCTACTCAATGATTGTATAAATTTATTTACATGAACTTGCAGTGTATGTGATAACTTTCATGACGTTTGAAGCAAAGTCACCATACAAACTTGTTGGGCTTGGGGTATATAATTTTTCACACATATTTTGTATTATACACACGAAATATGATTGAAATATGATTGTATTGTATTGTATTTGTATTTGTATTGTAAGGTACAATTAAAGATATGCCCTACACAAATTCAGCGAAAATCTCCACCAAAGTAATTGTTAATTTTTTTCAAAAGGCCTCAAAAATCTTGATTTAATAGGTCTTTATGGCATAAAATTTGTACAAGTTTATCACACATATTTATCTTTGTCTAGTTACTTTTAAATTTTTTATCATTTTGGAAAGACCACATGTTTTCATTTTGTGAGATGTAGACACTTACATCTGGTTGTATGGAATTTGTTTGGGTACACATTTTTGTTGTATAGCATCAATATCCATATTCAAATATTGTAGCCATGATTTGAAATATCAAACACTTTTTTAAATCTTAGCCATGCATTCAATGCATTTCTCCCCATTTGAAGCATTTATTTCTCTAAATAAGTATGGATCTAAAGGAGACATACTATCAAATTTATTGATGGTTGGTTTGTTGTATTAGTCCAGAACAACTTCTCCTTCTATAGAATGGTGTTGCATACTTTTTCAATTTTTTTTTTTGTAACCGATGGGTGCTTCATTTGCCACTCTAAACACGAATTTCCAATACAGAGAGAAAATAATCCATAAATGCAATACCACATGCATGTATGGCAAGGGCAACTCGACTATATGTTTCTTCCATCCTACCACAATCAAACATTATTTCCAAGAGTTTGGTGTCTAATCTCTTCTAGGCTTCCTCAGTAGTTGAGGTAATGTGCTTCCCCTTTATTTAACATACAAGAACATGCACGTTTCTCCTCCTTTCTTCCCTAGCTATCTGTGCTTCATCATGCTTCTTTTGAAATTGTGGCTCAATCTTTGGGGTGATAGATTACAAAACCACATTGTTAGGAATCCAAAGCATAAGGGATATAACCCTTGAATATGAATCCAAACCTTTTCTTGCACTTATACAATTCCATAAGTAGTTTCCGCCTTTTTTCTCTTTTTTTGTCTATCTTTCTGTGACACACTTCCATAGAGAGAAATCAATGGGAAATTTTTGTTTCTTTCCTCACCATCTCCTCTCGCTTCACCAATTCTTCCACCATGATTTCTATGATCATAGCCTCCCCAAGATGATGAATAAGATTCCATCGAATGAGTATAGGAGATTAAGAAATAGAAGAACAAATAAGAGTTTTAGGTGTTTCTCAGCGTTGTTTTAGGTGAAATCTACTTGCCAAAGTTGTTTCTCAGCGTTGTTCTGCCAAACTTGTCCACCTTGAGTTCTTCTCATTTTTATGTCCAAATCTACTCTCCAAAGTATGAAACTGAAAAATGAGATAAAATGGGGTTTCAAGTACTTTTGTAGAGATATGGGTGGACAAAAATTTGATAAATAGGATGCCCAACCCTCCTCAAATGCCTGTTGGTGTGGGGAGGCCATGTGGACCCTCTCTACCTATTCAATTAGGTATTTTACAACTTTATTTTTTATTTATGTAGGAAATGTTTCTCATGTTGATTAGTGCTCTATCCTATAGATTGTGATGTGAAACAATAAATCTACATTTCTAATACAAACTGGAAACTTCTTTGCCAGCTTAGGCTGGTGATTCTAAGGGTGGCAAATTGTCTAGGATTCATTTTGTATTCTTAATAAATTCATTCTCATTAAAATAAATATTATATTTATGCATAATATGCCTTGAAATTCTATCTTCTATTATCTATTCTATGATAATATAATTCATAGATGGAGGTTGGAGCCTTGAAATCAATCTAATATTCTCTGTGAAATATTTCCAACAAAGTAATGAGGTTATAAAATTTTCATTTTGAAAGTATCTCAAGTGGTTGACTATCTCCAAACTAGGTGACATATTTATCTTAAGTTATATGCTCTTTCCTTGAAGTCATAATTTATAGGACTTGATTTTCTCTTGTATTTACATGTTCTTCTTATGGGTGCAAGTTGTGATTAGTTGAACAAAGTTAAACATGTTCAATATGCAGTGTTTCTAGCATAGGTGAAACACCATCATTAGCCACCACCTACCACTATCTTGCACCTAAAACACACTACAAATATAAAATCTCCATACATGTTTTTCATTGTCCCGATGTCTATCCTCTAATTAATATAAAATAAAGTTGTAGGAAAACCATCTCTACATTCAATTCATCGACTACACACCTTTTCGTGCATTAATAAAACAACATTAGGACCAAAACATCAAATATAAAAACATGAATTCCATACACTTTCAAAATAACACAAATTCATATGCCGAAACCACAAAGAAAAATCATTTATGTGTAAAAATATGTCACACACGAAAACCTCCAGACTCAACAATGTCCTTCCATCAATCATTGACATTTGAAAATGATATTAATAAATGTGGGTCCCAGATATCATGCATAGGAAGCATTTGTTCTCTGCACACACTACCTCGAAAGAACATAGGCCATTGTGTGCAATAATATTTCGAGATTTTATTATATGCACTTTTGCATCCATATAATCTATTAATAATAAAACTAATTTCAAAACACATTACAATTAAAATACCCCTCTACACTTCCCTCATTCCACACAAATTTTGCACATGTGTTTATGCTCCATATAACCTTCGCAAATGCACAACAATATACGAAAAACTTCTTTTTCACAACTACTTTGCAATATGCCCCTAAATAAGAATAAAAGAAAGGATTTGCATACTTATTATCTTAGTAAAATTTGAAAAAAGTTTTCAAATAACATCCATACATGCATAACCACCTCAGCATAACCTCGTTTGCCCTACTTATGGACTCAATAACACCCTTTGATCAATCATTGAAATTCAAAACTCTGAACATGATACCTATGAACATGTAGCTTTGCACAACCGCTTTCGTACAACTACTTCCATAATTTCCAAAATTATCCTAAATAATAATAATAAAATACTAAGCCTTCATCAAATTCCTTTTTACCGCACTACACTCTTTTTTTCACATGGATTTAGAACAAAGTTTCCTTAGCACCCCCATCTATTCAAAATACTTCAATTTTCCCGCACATACTTTATCCTCTACACAATAAATGTTTCACACAACAATCCCAAAACTCACTGTGTAAAGGACCCCAACTTTCCTGTACATACTCTATACTCCGCACAACGAAACATGATAATATTAGTGTGAAATGTTCAATCCCCTTTGGGGCCTATGCAAACAATCTACAACTACATGAATTCTCACATCACTGAAATAAACATTATCAGAGCAATGTCCTGCAATTGTGTCAATAACTAGCTTTGCACAACCACCTTTGTACAACTACTTTTGAAGTTGCAAAAAATGTTCCTAAAAATTAATTAAAAACAAAAATCCTTCCACACATTCATTTTATTTCACAAGAATTATTCTTCACAAGGATTGAAAACATATTTTATTTAGCATCCCCAAGACCCCAGTTCTCCTGTACATACTTTATCCTCTAGATAGAACGTTTTGCACAATGAAACTGTACCAATTACCACATTGTTTAGCAGTATCATAATAGTTACTATGGAAAGGACCCCAACTCTCCCACACATACCTTTTGCTCCACATAAGGAAACATAATAATATTAATTCGACATTTGTTCAAACCCCCCTACTTATGCAAACAACCTGCAACCACATCATTACGAACATTATTAAATGGACACTAACATAATAATGTCCCGAAACTTGACCAATTTTCACATCATTGAGTAGAGAAATAAGATAAAAGTGACAGTGTTAGAACACTCACCATCATAATGGGCACTCACATAATAACTTTTATTTTAATTTTTTAAATGAATTGTCAGACATTGGGGGAAAATGAAGATAAAACACCCTCCATCTGGGGAATTATGCCCCATCAGAGCTTCCTCAACTAATTGTAAATTAGAAATAACGTTTACTCTGAATTTGAAAATTATTTTTTAATTTATGCAAAAATAGAAATATTGAGAAATTTTCGAAAACTTGATTAAAATTGTGAACACACAACCAAATAATGTACAATCAATGCAACTTGACTGTGACGTAAATTTTATAGTCCTTAATAAAACATAACTATTTATATTTTAATATATTTTTCTTACCTATACTTACATAACCAACAATCAAATACATAAATTTCACTAGCAATAAAAAATATCATCTCTATTTATATTCCAATCTATTTCACTTATCCATTGTATCTCCCACATGGAATTCCTCATGAACACAATTTTAGGAAATATGGAATTTTGCATGGACACCATGTATGTAGATACAGACCTAGCAGAGGTTACCCTCATAACTAACAAATAACTATGAAAGGAATTAATATCACATTTGTGACTACTTTCCTAGGGAAGTATTTAGTAGCACTGGAGTAGCCATTGCTTTTGGCATTCAATATCGATCTCCAATTAGATATGTATTTGGTAATTTTGCAACACTAAATTCAACCTTTATCACCTTGCATAAAATGGAAGTGACCATTGTTAAGCAAAGTGGTCATATATATTAAAAGTCATGGCCATATTGCTTTCATTCATTGATCTGTAATAGGGGTGAACGATTCAAATGTCAAATCATAAATCTTTGTAAATCTAATTGGTTGACATCAAAGTCAGAATGTACACATCATTAAAACATAGTGAAGTACCTTGTACAAACATTATCATTTCAAAATAAGAGTTGAACAATTCGTATTTAAAATAGATAACTAATTAACCACTAAGCTATTCAATAATATTGGTAAAAAGAAGTTTCCTTACCAATAAAGAAACCTACTTTTGTATATATGGATATAAAGGAAGTTAAGAAATTCTCGAGAAACTAATGGCTCATTGAAATATGTTTTAATTGGCAATGGATAATGAGAACAATACATATGCCTCAAGAGAACTTTACAATTATACAAAGCACCACCAATAATGTAAAGAGACTACATTATAATCAAATGAAAATTTCTTAAAGCCCATGGAAAGGATCATGGCCCTTTATTAGTATAGACCGCTTCCATATTTCCTTTCCCCAATAATGCATGGACATGGAGAATATATATCAATGCATAGACATGGGCCAAAACTTTCCATGAGCACATAGATCGTGAGTAGAATTTTCAGGACATGGACCAATACTTTTCATGTCAATCCTTTTAATCTTTTAATCGTTTTATTGAATTATTTGATCATCTTTGTTATAATGTATGTTTACAACTTAAATTTTTTCTTCAATCATTTTTTTATTACATGCTAGTTTTAGTCTATATTAGGAAAATCTAATTCAAATGTTTAAAAAAAAAACGTTTTTCATTGAATTATAAATATTTCTATATCAACAATAAAACTAAGATACACAATAAAAATCTAATAAGTATATACAATAAAATTATGTAAAGGGAAATTGTTTCTATTCCGATATATAATTCTTTCATTCATGGAAAATTGTTATTATGTTTTGAATATCTATTTATTTTTGAAATTATTTATGCAATATAATTTTATATAACATTTCTTAAATAAAATACAAGATAAATTATTTTTACAATTTTTTTAATTAGAAATATAAAAGTATATCTTGAATTTCGTCAATTTACTGCATTAACCTAATGAATTTTAATGAAATAAATTAAGCAAACTGAAATTTGATAATCATATAATACCACATATATTTATAATATAATATGTATTTAGAAAATTAATTAAAAAATAAATAAGAAACATTTTACAATGGAGCATCTCATCTACCTTGGCAATACTAGGTGATATTTCCTTGTGCCATAACTTGATGATGAAAGAGGGATTCTATTGGACACATGTACTAGACAAAGGAGGCACTATGTGGGTGTCAGTGTTGGTAGCACCATTCATATATTTCAAAATATTTTCCCTCAGTCTTTTTGTATTTTGGATGAGTGCATCTCTAGCAACACTAGGGTATCCAATAACATGAACGAGCTCCTCATTTTGGGAGGCACATTTTGGTCGCTCCTCTTAAGGAAATATGTGAATATTTTATCTAATCATGTGCTTCCACATCTCACTGATGATGTTTCCACCTTTAACAACAAGGCAACCAAGGTTCTTTGAGAGAAGAAGTCGTCTTGAACACATGTCACCTTCATCATTGTCATTGTCACTAGTGCTTCCACCAGTCTTTCCTTGCAATCAAAGGATTTCCTCAAGCGTAGGTGAAACACCATCATTAGCCACCACCTGCCACTATTTTGCATCTGAAACACACTACAAAGATAAAACCTCCTTCCATATTTTTCATCATCTCTATGTCTATCCTCTAATTAATAGAAAATAAAGTTGTGGGTAAATTCAAGTCATCTAACATTCAATTCACTTACTACACACCTTTTCGCGCATTCTGAGAACCACATACACACCAAAACATCAAAACTAGAAACATGATCTTTATACACTTTCAACATAAAACAAATGCATAGGTGAGAAAGAGAAAAGAAAAAACATTTATGTGTAAAAATATCTCACGCACAACCACCTCCTCACTCAACAATGCCCTTCCATCAGTCATTGACACTTGAAACTGATATTAATAAACGTGGGTTCTAGATATTATGCATAGGAAGAATTTGTTCTCTGTACACACTACCTCCAAACAACATAGTCCGTTGTGTGCAATACACTTTCAAGCTTTTATTATATGCACTTTCACATCCCGCAGAATCCATTAATAATAAAACTAATATCAAAACACGTTACAACTAAAATACCCCTCTACACTTCCCTCATCCCACACAAATTTTGCACATGAATTTATGCTTCGTATAACCTTCGTACATACACAACCATCTATGCACAACTTCATTTGCAAAACTAATTTGAAATATGCCCCTACATAAAAATTTAAAAAAGAATTTTCATATTTATTATCTTAGTAAACTCTGCATAACATTTTCACATAACATCCATACACGCATAACCACCTCCACATAACTTCATCTACACAACTAGTTCTACTCTCAATAACACCCTTTGATCAATCATTGAAAAACAAAACTTTGCACATGATACCTCTAAGCATCTAGCTTTGCACAACCACTTTTAAAACAACACCACCAACAATATAAAGAGACTGCATTATAATTGAATGAAAATTTCTTACAACCCATGGAAAGGAACATGGCCCTTTATTAGTATACACTGTTGCCATGTTTCCCTTTCCCTAATAATGCATGGATATGGAGCATATGTATCAATGCACGAACATGGACCAAAAATTGCCATGAGCACATAGATCATGAGTAGAATCTTTAGGACATGGACCATTACTTGTCATTTGAATCCTCTTAATCTTTTAATAATTTTATTGAATGATTTGATCATATTTGTTATAATGTATGTTTACAACCTAGTTTGTTTCTTCAAATCATATTTTTATCACATGCTAGTTTTAGTCTATATTATGCAAATCTAATTCAAATATTAGGGAAAAAAAACATTTTTCATTGAATTGTAAACATTACTATATCAACAATGCAACTAAGATACACAATAAAAATCTAATAAGCATCTACAATAGCATTATTGAAAGGGAAATTGTTTCTATTCACTTATATAATTCTTTCATTCATGGAAAATTGTTATTATGTTTTGAATATCTATTTATTTTTAAAATTCATTATAATATATAATTTTATATAACATTTTATAAATAAAATAGAAGATAAATTGTTTTACAATTTTTTAAATTACAGATATAAAAGTATATCTTGAATTTCATCAATTTACTTCATTAACCTAATGAATTTAAATGAAATAAATTAAGCAAACTCAAATTTGATAATCATATAATACAACATATAATTATAATATGATATTTATTTAGAAATTTAATTAAAAAATAAATGAGAAACATTTTACAATTGAGCATCTGATCTATCTTGGCAATCGTAGATCATATTTCCTTGTGCCATAACTTGATGATGAAATAGGGATTGAAATGGGCACATATAAACTAAAAAAAGGAGGCATTATGTGGGTGTCAATGTTGGTAGCACCATCCATATCTTTAAAAATATTTTCCCTTAGAATTTTCGTAATTTGGATGAGTGCATCTCTGCAACACTTGGGTATCCAGTAACCTAAATGAGCTCTTTATTTTTGTTGAAATATATAGTGAAATTATGTGTATAGTGATTCTTCCGGACTAGATAACAATTTGTGAATTATTTTTACTTTTCTTGTCTTTGTTGGATTAACATTATTCTCCTCTTATTAATGAAAGTGTGTGTACTTCATCAAACTATTCTCAAAACATAAAAAAAGAACACAAGATACTGGCTCTCTATCAAGGCCAAAATCTCTCTTCTCTTAAGAGGAAAATCCTTCAATAAGTTTTCTCTTATTGAAGCTTCTTTCTTGATCAATGCCAAACCCTAGACCCTTGACTAGAAGATCCTCCATGCACAAGTCAAGTCCTTCCATTTCTCTGCATTATGTTTCCCCTGATACTTTTTCCACCTCCTTCCAGCACTTCATTCCACAACAGTTCATCCTTCTAACAAAACTTTGTTCTTCTTTCCTCTTTTAGTATACCTTCTAGAAGAGATACTTATCTTTTTTACTTCGTGATATCCTTCACCTAAGAATACTCCTTGCTTCTGTTAATCATCCGAGTCCCTTCTTGATGTATAGTGGTAGGCTTAGAGTGACAACATTGCAACCCTATTTCTCTAATGTGTGAGAGGTACCCTGTAGAATTAGGGTCCTTTTTCCCTCGCTAGAGAGATAGGCTTCTTCAATTTTCTTGGGAGGCCTTGTAGGCCTAGTTTCAAACCCACACCACTAGTTCCTGTATTGTTTTTCCTTGATGTCATACCCACAAATTTTACCTCTTTTTCTTGACACGCGTGACTATTTCTAGCCCTAGAATCAATCCTCCACCTTCACTTTTGTTCCTTCTTACTTCACTGCACTTTGGAGACCCTTTAGACTTTTTTACCTTCACTTTTTCTCGATTTCCTCCTTCACTAATTTCAAAGATTGATTGCCTTCTCTTTGGAGGAGTGGAGAACCTCTATATATAGAGGATTGTCCCTCCTTTAGGCTGACTTGTAGGCTAACTTACTGTTTTGAGGCCGACTTGACTTCCTTTTCTCTGAAGGGTTCTTTTAATGGTGACATTTCTTCTTTTGGTGGTGTCTTTTCTGGGACGAGACTTAACTTTTCTTGGAGGTGACTTATTTGACTCTTATACACAATGTAACATACCCTTAAGGTATTTAGCATAATTATTTTGATCTTTTGAATTACCTATAACACTTTAACATGTGATAGACCTAGTTTAATGAGAAAGAAACTCATTGAAATATATCATAAAAATAATATTTATTTTCTTGGATAAATACAAATATCAAAAGTACATTTATGAAGATTGAACCTAGTTACATTTCCATCAACAATTTTGGGAGGCACATTTTGGTTGCTCCTCTTTGCAAAATATGGAAATATTTTCTCTAGTATTCTTCCACATCTCACTGATAATGTTTACACCTTTACCAAGAAGGAAACCAAGGTGCTTTAATAAAACAAGAAGTCTTGAACAAATGGCACCTTCATCATTGTCATTATCGCCAGTGCTTCCAATAGTCTTTCCTTGCAATTAGAGAATTGCCTCAAGCGTAGGTGAAACACCATCGTTAGCCATCACCTACCACTATTTTGGGTCTGAAACACACTACAAAGATAAAACCTCCATCCATATTTTTCATCATCCCGATGTCTATCCTCTGATTAGTAGAAGATAAATTTGCGGGTAAATACAATTCATCTCAACATTCAATTCACCGACTACACACCTATTCACACATTCAAAAAACCACATAAACACCAAAACATCAAATATATAAACATGATTTTCATACACTTTCAACATAACGCAAATGCGTATGCACGAAACCACAAAGAAAAAGCATTTATGTGCAAAAATATCCGACCCACAACCACCTCCAGACTCAACAATTCCCTTCCATCAGTCATTGACATTTGAAACTGATATTCATAAACATTGGTCGCAAATATCATGTGCAGGAATCATTTGTTCTCTGCACACGCTACATGCAAAAAACATAGTCTATTATGTGCTATAATATTTAAATCTTTTATTCTATGAACTTTCGCATCCCATGGAATGTATTAATAATAGAATTAATATCAAAACACGTTACAATTAAACGAATCCTCTACACTCCCCCTATTCCACACAAATTTTGCACATGCATTTACTCTTCGTATAACCTTCGTACATGCACAACCATCTATGCGCAATTTCGCTTGCATAACTACTTTGAAATATGCCCCTAAATAAGAATTTATAAAAGGGTTTTCATATTTATTATCTTAGTATAATTTTCACAATATTTTCAAATAACATCCATACACACATAACTGCCTCCGCATAGCTTTTTCTGCAAAACTAATTATGCACTAAATAACACCCTTTGATCAATCATTGAAATTTGAAACTCTACACATGATACCTTTGAACATCTAGCTGTTCACAACCACTTTCGTACAACTACTTCCATAGGTTCCAAAAATGCTCCTAGATAATAACTAAGAAATACTAAGCGTTCCACACATTTGTTTTACCGTACAACACCTTTTTTCACACGTATTTAGAGCATAGTTTATTTATCACCACCATCTATGTAAAATACCTTGGTTTTCCTGCACATACTTAGTCCTCTGCACAATAAACGTTTCACACAACAACCCCAACACTTACCATGCAGAGGACCCCAAGTTTCTCGTACATACACTATACTCTGCACAAGGAAACATAATAATGTTAATTCGACATTTATTCATTCCCCATTGCGGCATATGAAAACAACCAATAATTACAGTAATTCTCACATCATTGAAAAAAGCATTATCATAACAGTGTTCTGCAATCATATCAACAACTAGCATTGCACAACCACCTTTGTACAACTACTTTGGTAGTTGTGAATTATGTTCCTATATAATAATTAAAAAGAAAAGCCTTCCACACATTCATTTTACCACACAACATGTTTTCTTCACAAGGATTGAAAACATTGTTTATTTAACACCCATAAGATCCCATTCCTCCTACACATACTTTTTCCTCCACATAGTGAACGTTCTGGTAATACCACATCGTTCATGAGTGTCACAATACTTACTATGCAAAGGACCCAAACTCTCCCACGCATACTCTTACCTCAACACAAGGAAACATAATAATATTAATTCGACATTTGGTCAAACCCCCCATGCCTATGAAAACAACCTACAACCACATCATTTCTCACATTATTGAATAAGGAACTAACATAATAATATCCCGAAACTGCATCAATTCTCACATCATTAAGCAAAGCACTAACATAGCAGTGAAAGTGTCAGAGCACTCAACATTGTAATGGGCACTCACAAAATTACTTTTATTTTATTTTTTAAAATTAATTGTCAGACATTGGGAAAAAGTGAAAATAAAATACCCTCCATTGGGGAAATTATGTCCCATTAGAGCTTCCTCAACTAATCATAAATTAAAATAACATTTACTCAAATTTAAAAAATTATTCTGAATTTATGCAAAAATAGAAATATTAAACATTTTCCCAAAATTTTGGTTAAATTTCCGAAAACACAACCAAATAATGGAGAGTTAATACAACTTGACCGTGAAGTGAATTTTATAATGCATGATGAGGTAGATACTAATAAAACTTAACTATTTATATCTTTATATATTTTACTTGCCTCTACTTACATAACAAACCATCATATACATAAATTTCACTAACAATAAAAAATATCATCTCTATTTCTGGTTCAACCTATTTCACTTCTCCATTGTATCTCCCACATGGGAATTAGTCATGAACACCATCTTGGAAAATATGGAATTTTGTATGGACGCCTCGTATGTAGATACGTACCTAGTAGAGGTTACCAACGATAAATATTCACCAAAAAAACACTAGATAATGATTTTTTTCTTGAATAACATAAACCATCTTAAATAACAAATAAATTTGAAATGAATTAATATCACATGTGTGACGACCTTAACAAGGAAGTGTTTATTAGTTCCACACTAGCCACTGCTTTTGGCTTTCAATATCGATCTCTAATTAGATCTGTATCTAGTAATTTTGCAGCACCAAATCCAACCTTTATGGCCTTGCATAAAATGGAAGGGACCATTGTTAAGGAAAGTGGGCATGTATATTTAAAGGTGGGCCATATTGATTTCATTCATCGATCTCTAATATCGGTGAACCATTCAAACGTCAAATCATAGATCTCCATACATCTAATTGATTGACATTAAAGTCACAATGTACACAACATTAAAACATGGTGAAGTACCGTGTACAAACGTTATCTTTGTTATAATATAGGTTATATACAATAACATTATTGAAAGGGAAATTGTTTCTATTCACTTATATAATTCTTTCATTCAAGGAAAATTGTTATTATGTTTTGAATATCTATTTATTTTCAAAATTATTTATATTATATAATTCTATTTAACATTTTATAAATAAAATATAAGATAAGTTATTTTACAATGTTTTAATTACAAATATAAAAGTATATCTTGAATTTTGCCAATTTACTTCATTAACTTAATGAATTTAAATGAAATAAATTAAGAAAACTCAAATTTGATAATCATATAATACAACATATATTTAATATAATATGTATATTAAAAAATAAATAAGAAACATTTTACAGTGAAGCATCCAATATATCTCGGAAATCCTAGATCATATTGCTTTGTGCCATAACTTGATGATGAAAGATGAATTGCACTGGGCACATTTAGACTAGACAAAGGAGGCACTATGTGGGTGTGGGTGTTGGTAGCACCATCCATATATTTGAAAATATTTTCCGTCAACCCTTTTGTAATTTGGATGAATGCATCTCTAGCAACACTCGGGTATCTAGTAACCTGAATGAGCTCCTCATTTTGGGATGCACATTTTGGTCGCTTCTCTTTGCGAAATATGCGAATATTTTCTCTAGTGTGCTTCCAGATCTCACTGATGATGTTTCCACCTTTCCCAAGAAGTCAACTAATGTGCTTTGATAGAACAAGAAGTCTTTAACAAATGGCACCTTCATCATTGTCATTATCACTGGTGCTTCCACTAGTCTTTCCTTGCAATTGTAGGATTGTGTCAGGCATAGATGAAATGCCATCATTAGTCACCACCTGCTATTATTTTGCGTCTCAAAAACACTACAAAGATAAAACCTCCATCCAGGTTTTTCATCGTCCCGATATCTATGCTGTGATTAAGAGAAAATAAATTTCTGGTTGAATGCACCTCATCTTAGCATTCAATTCATTGACTACACACCTTTTCACGCATTCAAAAAACCACATAAGCACCAAAACATCAAATCTAGAAACCTGGTTTTCATACACTTTCAACATAACACAAATGCATATGCATGAAAATGCAAAGCAAAAGAAATTATATGTAAAAATATCTCACGCAAAACCACCTCCAGACTTAACAATGCCCTTCCATCAGTCATTGACATTGGAAACTGATATTAAATAAATGTGGGCCCCAAATGTCATGCGTAGGAGGCATTTGTTCTCCACACACGCTACCATCAAATTATGTAGTCTATTGTGTGCAATAAGCTTTCAAGCTTTTACTATATGCACTTTCGTATTGTGAAAAATCTATTAACAATAAAACAAATATTAAAACAAATTACAACTAAAAGACGGGGCTATACCTACCTCAATTCACACAAATTATAAGCATACATTTATTCTCAATATAACCTTCGTACATGCACAATGTAGTTCACACAACTACTTTGAAATATCCCCCTAAATCAAAATTTAAAAAAGGATTTACATATTTATTATCTTAGTAAACTTTCCACAACATTTTCACATAACATCCATACATGCATAACTTCGTCCTCTCAACAGTAAATGTTTCAGACAACAACCCCAAGACTCACTA